>CAUYSK010037185.1:0-13072 GCA_963575035.1 Avahi laniger | reverse complement strand
GGGGTGGGACAGGGAGCTCCTGCGGCCCTGTTCCCCTGCTCCTCGCTCCTGGAGCCGCGGGGTGGGGAGCCGGCGCAGGGCACGTCCCCCTGAGTCCTCACCGCCCCCCTTCTCCTTCCTCCCCCTCTGCGAGCCACCTGCTCCCCCAGGGCTTCTCCCCGATCCTTCCCCCTGCCTCTGGGTTCCTTTCTCCCTCTGTCTCTCTCTGTCCCTCTTGCTCCCTGTGTCCCTGTGCCCTGCTTATCTTCTAGAATAAAGACCGACATTTTCAATTACCCCCAAAATAACAGAGCGGCTCTCCGAGGCCAGCCAGAGGATTGTGCGGCCCGTGGGGGTGGGGGCACCTCCCTCCCACTGTCCTTTGTTTGCTTTTTCTCTTCTGGAGCCTTCACTTCTCCCTGAGAGGTTGGAAGCATGTTTCCCTTTGGGGGGGAAGGGAGACAAAAGAGAGAAATAAAAAACTGTTGTCGTCTTGTAAACACAGAGTGTGGCGCCAAGCGGGGCTCATCGGCAGAGAGGGACCAGAAAACGGGGGCTGAGACAGATGGGGGTGGGGACAAGAGAGCGAGGGGTGGGGGGAAAGGTGGGAGGGTGTGGGTGCAGCGGGGCTGCCAAGGGGACGAGGAAAACGAGAGGATCCCTGTGCCCAGTGCTGGGCAGGACCCAGGAGGGACAGGACCGCCAGACAGGGTTCATTCTCTGAATCCCCACCCAGTGCCAGGCCCTGGGGACAACAGGATGAGTAAGATAGACATATCTTTGCTCTCTTGGGCATAAAATCTACTGGAAACAAGGCAGGGCTTCGTGTGTTCAGCACTTGCCTTATGCCAGGCACTTATATAAACTGAGGGTCAGAGAGGGTGGGCGACCTGCCCAACGACACACAGCCGGAGGTGAGGAAACCAGGACTCCAGCCCAGCTCCGTCTGACTGCAGACCTCCTTTCCCACAGCCTCCGCTATGGGTACGGGGCTGGGAGACAGGGACTTGGCTCTGTCACACCTGGTTGTGTGACCTTGAACAAGTCCTCCCCTCTCTGGGCCATCAGTGTCCCCATCTGAGAACTGGGGAGAACACCGGCCGCTCTGCAGGGCTGTGGGGAGGCCCACGTGCCTGGGTGCGATGGTTCTCTGGAGAGTCAGCTGGGGAGTGGGACAGCTAAGACCACAGGGGCGGGGACTGGCTGGCACAGCTTCGCTCCCTGCTGCCGCCCAGTGGCAATAGCTGGGTACTGCAGGGGATGGGCCTTGCCGTGAGGGTCAGAGCAGGAGGGTGCCCCTAGAGTGTGTTGTCTGGTCGCCCTGCCCCACCTCGCAGAGATGCCCAGAGAGGGGACGAACTTCCCTCAGGTCATCCAGGGCAGAAGCTTGGGCTGGGGCCGAGATTGGCTTTCAGGGAAGGTGCTTCCCCTCAGCCCTGTGGCACTAAAGAAGCCCCCGAGCAGCCTCAGCGCAAGAGCAGTGAGCTCTGCACCCTCCGCTCAAAGCCACCTCCTCCAGCGAGCCTTCCAGGGTCTCCCCTACAGGAAGTGGCTCACTCCTGCCCTGCAGCCCCACACATGGCTCTCCTTGCTCTTCCTGTTCCACCGAATGCGACTGTCCTCGCCACCAGCTCATCCGGCAGAGGGCCCCGAAGACAGCAGGAACGGTGGAGAACCCTCTTTCTGCTTAGGGAGCATCTGCCAGGCCCAGCTCTGTCCGGGGCCTCATAACAACCTCGGGCAGCGGGGTTAATTTGAGCCCTGTTTTCCAGGTGAGGAAACAGGGACGGAAAGGTCGTGACTTTTAGACACAGAGTGGTGGGACAGGCATTCAGCCAGGTCCGCCATTCTCTGGCCAGGCCCTCGTTTGGAGACGAAGGCTACGCCCAAGGCCATGTGACAATCAGCTGTGACCAGTCACTGGAGTGATTAGCACAGGGGTCCTGTGGGCTCAGGTCTCAGCTTCACCGCTGTGCTGCTGTGTGACTTTGGGCAAGGCCCATCCCTCTCTGGACCTCGGTTCCTCTCCTGTGACATGCGTGTGTGTGAGATCCGCCTGGCTCTGAATTCGGTGTGTCCAGTCTGTGGCAGGTTCCTCGCCTTGGGCTATGGGATGGATAGGTTTCGAGGGCCACAGGAACGGGTGACCAACGGCAGGTCTGGGAGGGCAGAGCTCCGGCTGGGGAGCTGGGCCCCTCAGGTTGGTGTGTGGGGCTGGGGGGGTCCTCGGGAGTGGTCCAGGTCTGGGACAGGCCGGGGTGATGGGCCTTTCCCCCCACTGCCTGCCGCGGAGGGGAGTCTGTCGGCGGGAACAGCCACATCCGTCAGCGGCAATGGGGCTGACAGGCGGCCCTCCTGCCGCCCAGGCGTGAGGCAGACTCATGAATCCCACTCCAGGCTGGGCTGTAAATTCCTGAGGTTCACACCTGGCCTCTCAGAGGATGGAGACATTCCGCTGCGGGACAGGCTGTTCTCTCCTGGGCAGGACAGGTGGGCACCATGAGGAGCCTCTTCACGGCCCGGGGGTCTCGGATAGCGCTTCCCCAGGAGAGGCCGTGCTCTGCCCCAGGGCGCCACAGGTCCAGCCTGAGCCAGCTCCGCCCGGGCTCAGGCCACCTCTGCCATCAGCTGGGGCCATCCTGTGCCCTAGCCTGAATCACCTGGGGCCACTTGTGTGGACTCTCTGTGTCCCCTGAGATCTTTGGCGGCCTGTGGCCAGGAGGAGCTGCTTCACCTGCCCACAGCCGCATCTCCGGCCCGTCCGCGCCGTTCTGTCTTGGGATTGTGGGGACGAGGTGGGAAGCGGGCCCCACTCCTCATTCCTGGAGGTGATTCCTGGAGGTGGGGGCCCCGCATCCACTGCCCTCAGGCTGGCAGGGCCTCAGAGACCATCGGGCCCAGGACTGCAGTCACTCGTCAGCTTCCGTCAGGGCTTTTGTCATACTCAGATGCCAGCTGAACTCTTATTAACACTTTCTTTAAACCAGCTTACTTTTAAAATTTACATGTGTGTTTTAGCCTTGTCTTAGCAATATTTGTGAAATCAAGGTCTGAAGTACTAGTTAACTACACACAAACACACACACGTGCACATACATGCACACACATATGCATACATCCACACACACATATATTTAAATATAGACACAAAATAAACACATGGTTAACATAGCAGATGCTCACCTCTGCATGCTATGTAAACCCACCTGGTATCACCAGTAATGAGTACACCGCCCTTTGAGAAGAGTGGCTCTAGTCTTCCCCCACTTTACAGACAAGGAAACCAAGGCTCAGAGAGGGGTAGGGACTTGCCCAAGGTCACACAGCGCTGGGTTTACTGGCCAGCCCACGTGACTCTCGGTTCAGTGCCCCCTTTGCAGAAGCACACTAGGATTCCCAGAGGCCTTTTGGAGTCTGTGCTCTGACACAGAGGCGTACACTGAAAGGTGGGCTCCTGGCAGCTGCCAGGCAGGCAGGCGGGTCTCCGGGGTCTCCTGGTGGGACTAGGCACTGCCCCCCCGCCGTCTGTCCTTTTCCTTGGTGCCCGTGGCTCCTGCAGTGCCTCAGGACTGGGGGGACGTGGGGAAAGGGGGCCCCAGGGGAGCGGAAAGCAGGGCTCCGGCAGCAGCCCTTCCCTCGGGAGCTGCTTCCTGAGAGATAATTAGCGGCACCAGCTCCCAGGCTGGCAAGGAAGGCGGCTCATTAGTGAGCACCTTCCCCCACCAGCTCCACCTTCCTACCCGCGGGCTTCTGCCACCCTCACGGCCACTGCCACCACCACTGCCACCCCAGGGACACGATGCAATGGCTCTACCGTCAGGGACACGGCTGCCAGCTCTAGGGAGCCAGGAAGGAGATGTGTGTGCAGGGTGGCCAGGGGTGTGTGTACACAGCACACACGCAGACACGGCACACAGATACTCTCAGACACGGGTACACGCATAGTGCACTGCTAGATGTGCACGCACAGGTCTAGAACACAGACACACGTGGAAAACAGACTCGCATAGCAGCACGTGTACTCCCCAGACGCACTGCGCAAGCACACAGATGCGACGCACAGGCGTGTACACACAGACACGGATTTAAATGTGAAGGCCTACTGTGCACACGTATAGAGACCCCTGTGGAATATAGATACACCTGCACACCAGGAGACACACGTGTGTATTCACACGAGCGTCCAGACATGTCTCCAGACTCAGGAATGCACGTAAAACTGTACACAGGTGTGCGCACATCGACACACCTGCAGACCGGCCCGGGGCACGGGGTGTACAGCTCTGTGTGCAGGGATGCCTGTGCGCACACGTACACGCACACGGAGCGCACGCGCGTTACGTTTCTCTTGGACTCTAATACGTCCAGCTGCAGGGGCTGGGAAATTCCCCGGGGCAGGTGGGGAGGCAGGGGCTGAGGACACGGTCAATCAAGTCTCCCCATTCTCGGCAGGGGAAAGGGAGGCGAGGCGGGCGAGAGGGAGGGAAGGAGGCAGAGCGAAGTGGGGCACCGTAAGGGGCAGCTGGAGGGGCGAGGCGATGGGGCGGGCGCGGCGGGGGCAGCGAGGAGGCTGAGGGACCCTCAGGGCCCAGGGTCATTAGCCCATTCTGCTCCGGTCAGGCTCAGGGACCTCATCACTCAGCCCAATCCCAGAGCCAGACGGGCCCTTCAGGGTCAAGCGGTCGGACTGATGCTGGGATCTGCTTGCAGGGCCCGCTGCACAGTGCGGGGAGGCCCCCCGTGGGGAGCCTGCCCCCCAGCGCCCACCCTCGGCCCCACTTGTCTGCGGGCCCATGGCTTAGGGGCCATGGGGGCTCTCCTTTCACAGGGCCAGGCCTGGGGAGACCCCTCCTGGACACCAGGACAGCTCCCCCCACTGCTGCCCTGACCTCGGCCCCGGAGCAAAGTCCGGGAGACGGCCGGACAAGGACGTGGCTCCGAGGGACAGGAAGGGTTTGAGCCAGGAGCGAGGGAATGGGGGGACGGGTGGGAGTGAGACAGAGGTGCCGGGACTAGAGAGACAGACACTGGGAAGGAGAGAAGGGGTCAGAGAGACCGAGATGGTGAGAGTCAGACCCAGAAGCACGCAGGGAGGAAGCCAGAGAGTCAGCCCGGCTGAGGCAGGCCCAGGTAGGGTGACTAGACACAAAGAAAGATCTGGAGATGGAGAGACAGCTGGACTCTCCACTTTCCCTGGTCAGGGGGGAGTCACCTCACCTGAGGGCTGGGGGAGGAGCTCTGGCCTACAGAGGATGCTGTGTGACCCTGCCCAGGCCCCCCAACCTCTCTGAGCCTTGGCTGCTGGTCTGTACAGCGGAGGCACTGACCCTGCCTCTGAGTGGGCCCCGAGGCCCTGAGGGGAGGCTGGCCTGGCCCCTTTCTCCCCTCCACTCCCACCTGGGTCACGTGAGCCTGCAGGTGGAGGTGGGAGCTCGGCAGGGCTCAGCGGGGCCCCGAACTGGCAAACCGAGTGGAAGGGGACTGTCTCTGCGGGGCCAGTGGAATGTGCTGCAGCCGGGCAGCAGTGAGTGGTGGGGCGTTTGCCCTGAATGTTGAAAATGCATAAATATCCATTTTCAGGCACCAAGGCGGGTATATGTACTGAGGGGAGGGTGTGCAGCCCCCAACAGTAATTTACCAGCTCTGCCACCCACGGCTGCACGGGCACTTGCGCTTGGCTGTCAGGAGCCTTTCCGAGATGGCTTTATGACTGCCAGCGGCCATCTGGGTCCCTTCTCCTGGAGAAGTGGCTCCTTGGGGATTGGCTGTCTGGGACGGGGGGCTGCTCCGTCCCAGGCCTCCCTCCTCCTTTTCTCCGGCACCTCCTTGCTTGGGGAGGGGGCGCACACCTGTGTCGGGTCTGGCGTGTGCCGGCCCTGGTGCACTCGGATAGAATCAGAGGTCCCAGGGTGGGGAGCAGACACCATACCCTGGGTCCTGCTCTTGGGAGCTCACCCAAAGGGAAACTGAGGCCCAGAAAGGAGAATCACGTGGCCAGTGGTGGCCTCCAAGTATCCTGCCTCAGCCCAGCACACCAAAGTCCTCGGGCTGGAAGGTTAAGCAGGAGGACCAGCGAGTGGAGGTCGCGCCCCGCAGATGGCTCTCCGCACCCTCCAGACGGGCCTTGGCGCGCTGGTCTGCCAAGACCCTCCGCCAGTCCGCGGGCGGACAGTGGAGGCTCTGAGGCAACTCCATCTCCGCCAGGGCTGCAGCTTGGACTTGGGGAACCCCGATCCCTGTGGCCTCCATGCACCGAGGGGTATTTTTAATTTGGGCTGGGACACGAGACCCAGAGCTCTGTTCAGGGGGCCACCTTGCCACAGCAGAAAGCCACCAGCCTCTACAGAGGACACAGAGTGCTCTCCATCCCGTGGCCCTCCCGGGGCCCCAGGGCCTCCTCTTCCCAGGGGAGTGGGGTGGGGCCTCCCTTCCCTGGGCAGGAGCCGCCCCAGGAGGAGGGGGCTGCACAGTCTCCTGCTGCCTGGGCTGCAGGCGGGACCTGTTCATGCAGGGCCAGGCGGGACGGGGCGGGGCTCTGCGGCAGCAGGGTGAGGCTGAGCCTGGGGCAGAGCCTTTCCCCCCATTCCTCCTGTCTTTACCTCGTCACTGTCCATGGGGCTCTCTCAGGTGGCATTGCCACCACACGTCATGCAGGCCCCGGGCCCACGCTGCCAGGAGCACCCACAGGCTCGGGGACATCCAGGTGCCTGAATGGACAGCCAGACACCACCACCTGGCTGACGTGAACTTTGGCTGGCGACTCTCATGCTGCTGCAGAAAGTGGGAAGTGCTGCGAACAGTAGTCACCTGCTCTGCGGCCACCAAGCTCTGCTGTCCGTCCTAGTCCTTGCTTCCAGTGTGGGGGCACACGCCAGCATGGGCTCCTGGGTTTGTGTCTGGGTGACTTTGCTGTTGGCCATCGGCCCACGCTCGCCCTTTTGTAGGCGGCTCTGGGCACACGCTCTCCCCAGCCCCTTGCTTGCAGGCTCGTGGGCCAGTTCTTCCGTTAGGAGGCACTGGCGGGTTCTGGCGCCTGCCCGACGGCTGCCTCTTAGTGGTTCCAGCGTCAGCTGGGGTGGCACTTTCGGGGCAAAGCAGTGAGTGCAGGCTCCTGGGTTCCAGCCCAGGGCGTCTCTGGGTCTGTCTCCTCCGCTCGGCCCTCCCCCCACCACCTCCAGCCGGATCTCCTCAAAACGACTCCAAAGTCCCTGCTCCTCACTTCTTCCAGGGGACAGTCCCACCTTGGACCTGGGTGGCAGGAAGAGCTCTGTCCCTTCTCAAGGGAATGATCTGGCTTTGCCAGCTAAACGAGACCGTCTCCCCTGAATCTGCTCTCTCTGGGTAAGCTGGGCACAGCCAGGCTTCCCATGGCAGCCGCGGCAGGAGCCTCCGGCGGCTGCTCCCTGCTCATGGGCTTCCTAATCTTCCTTGGGACTCGGCCCCACCTCTGTATTCTGGCTACTCTAGAGACATGCTCTTGGCTTCCGCCTCTGCCGTGAATTAACCGTATCGCTTGGGAGGTCCTGGTTCAAGTTACTGGGGGACAGTCCGGCCCAAGTCATTTTCACCCAGGCCAGGCGTCAGTGAAGGGCCCTGCGTGTGTCTGGGGTCAGACATTCTAGCCTTCTCCAGGGCAGCCCGGAAGGAGCCATAAGGATCTAGGGGTGGGGCAGTCTTCCTTAGGATGGGGGCGGGGGAAGCCATGGCCACAGGACAAACTAGTGACTGAGCTGGCATCAGCAACCTGGTCCCTCCCACTCAGGCCACCCTCGCCCCCTCCCTAAGGCCTAGGGAGGGAGGGAGGGGGAGCCCAGAGCCTTGGGAACTACATGGACTCCTGGGCCTCGAGGATGCTGAGCAGGGCTGGGGCTGGTGAGCAAGAGCAGGGAGGCCCAAGCGGGAGTTGTGGGGGGGGCACTGTTTGGCTCAGCTGCCCTGTTCCTCTGGGGGTGGGGATAGCCAGCCCTCCGGTCCTCCCGCTGGGCTCCCAGGGCCGGCATTTGGAGCCGGGCAGACACACAGCCCTCCCCAACCCAACACCCCTGGCTGCAGCCTGATGTCAGGGCTAAAATCAGCCTTGTGGCTGTGGGGGCAGCAGGAGAGACAGCCCTGGGAATCGCCCCCGCCTTTCTGCTTAGAGGTGGTGACAAGGGCTGCTGAAAGAAGAACGGACACGGGCCTGGACCCGGCGTTGGGGTCCACTGCAGCAGCAAGAGCCTGGACCGCTCTCCTGACCTGGCTCTGGGAGCAGGAGGGCCCTCTCTCCCCTGGCCACCCTCTGCATCCTGCCAGACCCCCAGAGGGAAGGGTGGCCAGGGTGTGAGCCCCTGGGGCCCACAGGGCTCTGATCAGGCCGGCAGGGCCCCTCCCCTGACCCACTTCTCCGCCTCCTGCTTTCGTTGCCATGGGAACCTCAGGTGGCTGACGTTTGCTTGAGCCCAGCTCCCTGAGATGGTTGTGGGTCAGGGGACAGGAGGGGACTGATCCCCCTCCCCTGGGGCCATGACTTCCATTTCCAAAGTATCTCTGGGATCCATCCACCCTGCACCAGCTTCACTGCCTCAGGCCCAGCTCCGCCCCACCCCTGTTTCCCCTCTACCCGGGATGACAAGAGTCACCTCCTGTGGGTGTCGCTCCTCCAGTCTGCTCCCCTCACAGCAGTCCTAACCTTTCAGCCCACCACGTCCCTCCTGGCTGAAAGCCCTCTGGGGGCTCCCGCTGCCCTCAGGACAGAGCTGCGCTCCACCCGAGCCTGCCACCCCGGCTTCTCTGCCCCTGCCCTCAGCCTGTGCTCCAGCCTCCCTGGCACGGCTGGGGCTGGGAAACGGGAAGGCCGGTGAGCTAAGCCCCACTTCCAGATCCACGTTCTCTAAACAGCAGTGTCTTTCCGCTTTGGAAATGGGTTCCATGTGGAACAAGTCTGGGAAGCACCGTATGTGTCTCCACCTCCTGGGAGTTCACAAAGGCTCTGTCACATGTTACAGGCTCCAAGACTGTCCTGAAGTAAAGAAGCCTGTTTTGGTTTTTTAAGCTCTGAGATTCCCAGAGTGTTTGCACCACGAGTAAGGAATGTCTATGAGCAGCTCCAGGAACAAGTTTCTCTGGACCACCATTGGGAAATGCCAGGTGGGCTCCACAGCGCGGTGCCTGGTCTTTTGGGATGTGGGGTCCTGAGGCAGCCTGCGCCCCTACTCTGTCGTGGAGGGCCCAGGGCAGGGGCGTGCTGGGAAGCTGGCCGCACCACTCGCACCCCACCCCCCTCTCCTGCCCACCGTGTGGTTCCCGGATGTGTTTCGTTCAAACCACACAACATTCTTTTAAAATTTGACCTGGTTGTCAACATTTAAAACCTGGGAGATTCTGTAACAAATTCTGAATTTTAAAGTTCTCTGAAAACACTGGAAGACCTGTCAGCGTGGTGCACATATCCGTGTGGCACTGAAGAATCGCACGCACCATTTACATGCAAAGCCACCAGCCTGCACGCAGACCATGGAGCCCCCTGAGGACATTTGAGTCTCTGACCCCTGCCAAGGGCAGTGTGGGACTCTTTTCAATGAATTCCTCTTTACTGGAGTGACTTATGCCTGTCCCACCGTCCTTTAGGGGTGTCCTTCTATAAACGGCTGAGGCAGGTGGGGACTCGCTGCCTCTAAGAATGTCCTTACATCCATGAAGCACCAAGTACATTATGCAAATCAAGTCAATGAAGCCCACTGGTCTATCCTGGCCTCTGCCCCTGGTTTGCCCATGGGCAGATGCCCACGTGGCCCGGAGGCTGCAGAGCTGCGAGGCAGAGGCAGCCTCCTCTCATGTCACTGCCTGTGCGGCCTGTGCTCTCAGCTGATGAGGAGACTCGCAGCAGCTGCTCAGGTCACCCTGGTAATCGGAGCGTGCTGGGTGTGAGGGCCACTCCCTGCAAGAGCTAAAAGCCAAGAACGGTGTGGGACCGACCACGCTGGCACTTCTGAGACAGCTCGCTGCTGCAGAGAGCCCTCTAAAAATAGCCCGATCTGGGCTGACGGCCACGGTCCACTGGAACCAGGGAAAATTCGGCTCAGGAGGGATGGCCGGGGCAACCCCTCCTGTGTCCTGCTGCTTGCTGGGGGCCAGGGACAGGGTGAGGGTGCAGAGGGCCACAGCCCTGCCCTGGGAAGACAGACACCCAACTTGAGGCCCCAGTCTTAGGGGTGGGGGAGGCCCAGACATCCCTCCCTGACTGCCAAGATAACGGAGGAATTCCCCCTGAGGTCGGCACCAGGATATGGTTCTGTCCTGGGGGGGCTCGAGGTGGTCTCTGGGTTCTGACTCTTAGTTCCCACAAAGGCCCCATCAGGAGGTCTTACTCCAGTCACCTCCTGCTGCACCTGAACTTGTCCTGCCCATGGCCCCTCTCCTCAGCCTATCTAAGCCCTCTCTACCTTGAGGATCCCTCATGTGTCTTCCTCCTCCAGGAAGTCCCTCTGGTGCTCCTGCTCAAAGCTCCAGCCCTCCTCCAAGTTTCAGCACATTCCACATACTTTCTTGCTTAGAGCTCCTCAGTGGCTCTCCACTGAATGCAACGATTTTAGCATCAAGGTTGAGGGAGAAGAAGTTGTGTAAGATTCATGATGCCCAGGGTGTACAGGGAAAGCAGAATTTTTGCTGGTAAATTTGATATCATCAAAGGGCGCCTGGGATTGGCCCAGGGGGCCTGTGGGGTCGCTGCACAGGAGCCTGGCCTGCAAGCCCCCTGGGGGGCACGGGAAGGAGGAGGCAGCTGGGATGAAATCATCTCATGCAAATACATTGAAATGAGGCTTTGTGCAGGTTTGACAAGCTGCTGGGAACAAAGGCTCTGTGATCCTCCTGTCTCCCACGTCCCCAACCAGCTGGCTGGAGGAGAGTCCCCAGGGGCGGGAGGAGGGGCTGCGGGGATGGAATCAGGCTCTGGACCCCAGGGAAGAGGAGAGAAAACACACCAAGTCAGCCCTGCCCCCTCGCATGCGTTGGTGGGTGCCCGTTGCCTACGAGATGAGATGAAAGCTCCCCTTAGGTGGGTCCACTCCTGGGCTTCCAGCTTCTGTTTGAAAAACAGTCTCCTTTCTTTTTCTTTTCTTTTCCTTTTCCAAATGGACCTCCCATACGCAAAATCAGATTAGTCGCACCCCTATTTATGACGCACTCTCTCTATTGGCTGGTGCAGGGCCACTTCGGTGAATTAATAGATTGGTTTGTTTGTTTGTAGTCACATAATGAGCACCTCTGAGCTCAGAACTCAGCCCAATCTAGAACCTTACCAATATTTGCAGCTGCCTCTGCCGTATCCCTGCCTCCTCCTCACAGCTAATCGCTACCCTGAATTTGGTATTTACCGCTCCCTTACCTTTTAACATACACATTTATTACTATACAGTCAGGATAAACTGGGTTACGCTGGTGCCGGTAACGCCGAGGTCGAGGGTTCGATCCCCATTCCGGCCACCAGCAGTTAGGGCAGCAAATGCCGGCTCAGGCGGGTTTTGAGAAAGATTTCTCCAGACAGAGATTAGGATAGAAAGAAAAGGTTTATCTACTTTTCCCTGGGTGAGCGGGGAGGGAAAAAGACCAGCATGGAGGTGGAAAGAGGAAGAATGTGCTGCCCTGAAAACCAGCTATCGGGGCTTTTTGAAGGGGGTGTCAAAATGGCAGGTACGCCAGAGGAGCGGTGGCATCTGCGCCCTTCTTTCTGCTTGGCAGCAGGTAGGTAACAAAAGCTGCGAGGATGTCCAAGCCCAAGAGTTGGTTTCCTGCCTTTCCTTGGAGAAGGGATAATCACAGGACATGTGACTCTGTCCTCGAGATATGGTAGAGGCCATAGCTCGTTCTTCTGCTGTTTACTCAGGAACTCTGTAAAAGCAGATTCTCAAAAAACCAAGTTTGAAAGAGAGAGGTCTACATCTCTTTTCTGTTCATTCAGCTCTTTTCAGAAGTTGTGCAGAACAGAACTCGTGCGGGGTGCCTGTCAGTGAGACGACCCACAGGCTTGATCTTTAACCCTTCCTGGGCAAACTGTGGGATTAGGTATTTCCCTGTTATTCTTGCAAGGCAACAGTAACAAGTAGCCCCTGACCTCAGCGGCTTGGCCTGCGGGAGGTCTGCTGCTCTGCTCCTTGCAGACGCTCAGAGACCCAGCCACCTGGGTCTAACGATGTTGCCATTTCAAGGCTAAGTTCTGGGCTTGCTTTGGCAGGGGTGGGTGGAGCATAAGAACTACGTTCCGGCTCTCAGATGTTCCTGCTCCAAAGTGACGCTGAGCACTGTTGCTAACGCTTCATTGGCCAAAGCTCTTCCCAAGGCCCCCCCAGTTCCGACGGCGCGTGCGTGGAGTGAAGAGCCAGCAGCCTTGCTGAGCACGCGCAGTGTCACCACAACCACGTATCTGTGAACGCCTAACAGGTGTTGACTTTAGCTGTTTGTGAGCTTTACAAAAAGGACGGCGTGGCACATGTGATGTCCTGAGATTTGCTTCTCCGCTCAGCGCGGTTCGCGGCTAGGGCGCGGAGCTGCGGCTGTGCCGTTTCCCCGCAGAGCAGCGGTACCGGAGTGGTTCCGCCACCTGTCTACCCACTTTCCCGCCAAAGGGCATCTGGAGCATTTCGGTTTTTTTCTTTTTTTGCTATAAGGGACACTGCTACTGTGAACATTCTCTTCTTGAAAGTTTGCTGTGATTTCTTCATTCCAAACTGCAGATTTCGAGCTGCTCTAGCTCACCGAGGGCTCCGGGTAGCTCCTGCCTCGGCCTTCAGGCGCCAGAACCCAGGCAGTCTGGCCTCTTCGCCCTCCCGCCGTCCTCCCCGGGCAGCCCGCTCACGGGCGAGGGCATAGCGGCTCCACCTGTGCAGCAACTTCTGCTTCCTGAAGCTCTTGTCTCACAACGGCAGTGGGGCCGGTGCACGGCCTCCACCGTGAAGCCCGCCCCGGCGCTGGGAGCTGGAGGTGCCAAGAAGAGCTCGTTCATTTACGAAGCTGTCCTTGTGTGTCACACTCTGTTAGATTGGGACCACAGAGATGAAGGACCTGCCCTCGAGGACTAAGTCAAGTTGAGGAAAATGGGAGCGAACAAATTCCTGTC
>CAUYSK010037180.1:0-61297 GCA_963575035.1 Avahi laniger | reverse complement strand
AAAAACAACAAACAAAAATAATATAATCCTTGAGAGATCTGTATGATTTCCCTCTGTTCTTTTCGGCTCTCCAAAAAAGAAATCGATGTATTAAAAGAAATTAAAATGTGAAAATTCAAATGATGAAGTGGTAAAAGATGCATAGTCTCCAAATCTCACCATTCAAAAAAAAATGTCATTAACTATTAGGGGAACCTCATTCCAGAGAAGGCTCCATGTGTATACACAGTGAGTAGATCTCAATCTCGAGATGAATGGTCTGGGATTCAATATCTTGGGAATGCAAAACTCATGAGTATGAAACTCTTCTTCTCGGCTATTGCATAGCGGTTTACAGGAAATGACACTATTTTATGGAGTTTTCCACATGGGAAAACCTAATGGCTAAGATGGAGACAAAAAACTACTACTGATTTAAACTATAGACCACACAATGCATCTATTCTACAGATTAAAAAACTGAGTGTTTGTGGGCTCAGCTTTTTGTTCAAGCTCACATAGCTGTTGGAGACAATTATATACTCCAGGCATGATCTAATATAATATTTCACTTGACCTTGTTGACTGTCTAGTTCGGGGCTCTGTCAAACCCATTAGTTTGGGATTTATCTCCACAATTTGGGAATTTATTCATTAAAAGCAGAAGGAACATTTGTCTGGGGCAATCACATCTTTTTCAACAGATTGCTAAATCCTCAGAAACTAAGATACCATATTTTTACCATGTGTTTCTTTTAAAAACATAATCTATAAATGTTGTGTCTAAAAGGGAACATCTGTGTTGTCTGAGCAGACCACTTTTTATTTTATTAAATCACGCAGTAGGTAGATTTTTCTGAATTTTATAATTTGTAATTATTTGGGATAAGACTATTATCATTGCATTCCAGTGAAGATTGTTACTGCTTTGACTTCTGGTAGTGACTGTCAGTAGTTTCTAACTCCCCTTATAGACCCAGAGACCTAGGAGTGGTGTGTGTAGATGCCGGAAAAATCCAAAACTAATGCTCAGTAAAATGGAAAGAATGCTGTGTATGTACCTTTAACCTCAGGGTGTGGCTGAGTTAGAGACTGCTTGTTTTAAACTCAGAAGCCCTATTACAAACATGATCTCCACCAAAGCATTACAGTATGTGAAGAAAAAAGAAATTCAATGTTGAGAGGCTTCAAAGCAAATTATATTCAATTGACAATAATTTATAAACAATAGCTTACCATCATAACTCGCAAATTTCATATTACTCTAAGAAGACTATAGTCATTGGAATTACACTGTAATGTAAATATATAGTGAAAACAATTATTATGTATTTAAAATGAGAACTGTGAGGTTCATGTAGATTTAAAAAATGTTTGATAGTTCATGTTTTAAAGATTTTCACAGGAAGCGTAAAAGTGAAAGGGCTGGAAAGAAGTGTTGTAGTGAATAACTGCTGATCAGGACCAGCTTTTGCGTGTTCCCTCAAGCATCTGCATTTACAGAGGCAGCAAAGGATGTGCCAATCAAAAGTTCCATTGGTTTGCATATGACAGCTTCCCTTAAGGGAATAATTTTGGATTACTTCATAGGAATATCAACTAACTAACAAGAATGAGATATCCGATCATACATTTTATCATTTAACACAAAGAAAGTGAAGGCTTCTTGACATGGATTTACTGCTGCTAGCATCTCTTACGGTCCACGACATGACACAAATTTACTTTTCTAATGGATTCTAAGTAAATGTATGTCTGGTGGGAAATATTTTATCTGATGGGCATCTCAATGAAAAATTTTATTTCTAAGGTGGGAAGAACTTAAAGTGGTCAAAGAAATATAGCTTTAATAAAATATATATTCTAGGGACACAGTGGAGATACAGCAGCTGCTGAGAGAAAATCCAGAATAGAATAAATTATGTTTATAAATAACAAACAACATGAGGAGAGTTTTAATAGATTTATTTATTTGGAAATTGTAAATGTCACAAGGGTTTTTTTTTTAATTCTGTATTTTTGGGGACAGAAATATTAACAGTAATGGAGTGAGTCACATAGGCAAGGGAAACCTAGAGAAACAGACCTGTGAACTATATAAAGGCATATAAATTTCTCAGTAAAAATGCAAGAAGTATACACTCTGAGATGAAAAATGATAAATTTAACCCCAGGATTTGATTGGCTTTAAATTGATAGCATGAGAGAAAAAAGAAACACCATAGCAGAGACTAGATACAAAGTCTCAGTCAGCCTCGTGCCTAGTCTATAATTCGGAGGCTCTGAAATGGGCTCCCCAGATTAACCACACACCAGAGGGCAATTATTTTGAGGTCTGGTCCCACCTAGCAGGGCAGATTCGAGTCTAGGTTCTCCCAAGCTAAGTTTCCCATTCAAAGAAAGCTTTGAGGTCACAAAAGCAGCACCTCTGGACTGAAAAGTAATTGTGTAGGCATTCAGGGGATAAGGTGAAGCAATGGAGGAAAATAACAGATACTCTTCCAAATGGCTGGCCTCCAACGTGTGTCTGCTTGTGCTGCTGTACTGTGCTCTACTCACATGCCCAAAGATCTTGCACAGAAACACAAGGCACCCAACTCATGAGAGCTAGGCACACACAGAATGACACTGACAAAGATGGCAATGACGGAGATAAAAACTAACATGATACTATTTGACATTTTATATTTAATAGAACTTTTGGTATTCAAGAAATATATAAAAGTTATGTTTTTGTTTCAAATTATGATAATTCTATTTGGGAGTTAGGAACTAATCTTCAAACAAATTATCCTACTTTGTTCAAAGAAAATTAACTTAGTGAAGGACAGAAATTAATTCTTTTAAAAATGAGACTAGTATTTCTTTCTCTCCACATCCATGCCAGCATCTGTTGTTTTGGACTTTTTGATAAAAGTCGTTCTCACTGGAGTTAGGTGATATCTCATTGTGGTTTCGATTTGCATTTTCCTGATGATTAGAGATGTTGAGCACTTTTTCATATGTTTGTTGGCCATTAGTCTATCTTCTTTTGAAAAGCTTCTGTTCATGTCTTTTGTCCACTTTTTAATAGGATTGTTTGATGTTCTCCTGTTGATTTGCTAGAGTTCTTTGTAGATTCTGGTTATGAGCCCTTTACCAGATGTGTAGCATGCAAATATTTTCTCCCATTCTGTAGGTTGTCTATTCACTCTATTGATTGCATCATTTATTGAATGGGGATTACTTTCCCCATTGTATGTTTTTGTCTGCTTCGTCAAAGGTCAGATGGAAATATTGCAAACTAGTACAACCTCTGTGGAAAGTGCTTTGGAGATATCTCAAAGAACTAAAGGTAGACCTACCATTTGCTCCAGCAATACCAGTACTAGGTATCTACCCAGAGGAAAAAGACATTTTATAAAATAGACACTTGCACTCGAATGTTTATAGCAGCACAATTCACAATTGTAAAGATGTGAAAATGACCCAAGTGCTCATCAGTACATGAGTAGATTAATAAAATGTGGTATATATACATCATGGAGTATTACTCAGCTGTAAAAAATGGTGAACTAATACCTTTGTAATAACCTGGATGGAACTGGAGACCACTCTCCTATGTGAAATATTGGAAGAATGGGAATATGAGTTTTGATAAGATGTATTTTCTTTTCACTTAGTCTGAAATGGTTAAATTTCACCTGAGATTCTTCATTGATAAAAACATTTTTTAAAAATGTGTCATTTAATTTCCACATAGTCAGGAATTTTTAAGCTATCTTTCTCTTATTGATGTCTTCTTTAATTTCATTGTGGTGTAAAAACATACCTTGCATGATTTCTATTATTTTACATTTGTTAATGTGTGTTTTATGGCTCAGAATGTGTTTTATCTCGATAAATGTTTCACGTGAACTTGAGAAGAATGTGTATTCTGCTGGTTTTGAATGGGGTATCCTACAGATGTCAATTATATCTGGTTAATTTACACTATTGTTCAGGTCATGTATATCCTTATTAGTTTTCTGCCTGCTTGATCTGTCAATTATTGACACAGGTGTGTTGATGTCCCCAACTACCACAGTGGATTTGTCTATTTCTCCTTTCAGTTCTATCAGTTTTTGCCTCATGTGTTTCAACATTCTGTTGCAGAGTGTATTTAATGTTTAGGGTTTGTATATCTTTTTGAAGAATTAACTTCTTTATTATGTAATATCCCTCTTTATCCCTAATAACCTTTCCTATTCTGAAGGCTGCTGTATGAAATTAATGTAACTACTCTATCTTTGGATTAGTGTTAGCATGGTATATCTTTCTCCCTTCATTTACCTTTTTAATTTTAATTGGGAGAAAACAAACAAATATATAACATAAAATTCTCCCTCTCAACATATTTCCAAGTATCTAGTACCATATTGTCAACCTCATGCACACTGTTGTGTAATGTATCTCCAGAGCCCCATCCTGCTTGGTTGAAATTCTACGCTCTCAAAACAACTCCCCACTTCCCCTCCCACCAGTCCCTGGCAGCCATCATTCAACCTTTTGTTTCTATGAATTTCATTATGTTATAAAAGTGGGGCCATGTAGTACTTGTTTCTATCATGACTAAGTTATTTGAATTATTATAATGTTCTCAAGTCACTATCTCTTTAGTTTTAATTTATCAGTCTTTATATTTAAAGTGGTAGATTTAGTCTAAACATTTTTTAATCCATGTCAGCAACCTCTGTCTTTTAGTTGTTACATATAGACAATTGAAATTTAAAGTTATTTTTATATAGCTGGAGTATCTACCATGTCTGAAACCGTTTGCTATTTGTTGCATTTGTTTTTCATGAAATCGTTAATAATTATGCTCAAAGGTTAAAATTTCAGTCAATTCTTTTGATGAGAATGGGACACTGTCTCTTATTCTCTTTTTTCCCCCTGAGTCATATTCTGTCATTACTGATTTTTTGCAAAGCTGTCGCTCCTTTGCCTAAGTGCTTCATGATGGTGGGTACCTGAATTATTCAATATCAGTGATGCCTATCTGAGTGCCTGTCAGTTACCAAGTTCTTACTAAGTATTTGTTGAATGAGAGATGGATATATGAAAGAATAAATGCCTGGTGATAGAGTGAAGAAAGTAAAAAAAAAAAAAAATAGAAACGGGAGAAGAAAGGCAGCATCAGTAACAATATTTTTTTAAATAAAGCTTTTACTATTAATACATATTTTACATTGTGCTAAGTAGATTACATGCATTACCATTTAATCACCACAAACGCTTTCATAAAAATATATAGTTGAAGAATTTAAATTTTGCAAATATTAAACAAACTGTTCAAGCACTGACAGGTTATAACTTTTAGTGCCAAGATCCCACTCTTAAGTTTTTAGGTTTCTAAAGATAAAATGTATTTCCACCAAAGACAGGCTTCCATGATGTTAAAATGTTGTTCACGAGACTTTGTTTAACCAGACCTTGATCGTTAAGCCCATTATTAGCTCTTCAGTTTAAATGCACAGATTTTATAAAGATTCCACAGTTAGTAAAGAATATACTTCATTTACTAATGTTGGGATTTTCTGTCAAGACAACTTTTACCTCCAAGTATTAGTAACTTTTTCTTAGATCTTCATTTTCTTCATTTGCCACCAGAAACCTTCTTTACCCTGAAGGAGTGACATAATATCCCCAAAATATATTACTATACATGAAATTCACACTTCTGAAGCTATTTGAAAATGTATATGTATAAATATTGTGCCAGACAGAAAAAATACTTGCTCAGATGGCCAAGTGAGTAAAATATTTATTTCTGGAAGAGAAGAACAGTAGACAGGAAGAAGACATACAGCAGCAATAAAAGGTGCCTCCCACAGACCTGATCAAATTAAAAAGCTTCTGTACAGCCAACGAAACTATCGTTAGAGTGCATAGACAACCTACAGAATGGGAGAAAATATTTGCATTCTAAACATCCAATAAAGGGCTGATAACAGAAATCTATATAGAACTTAAGAAAATTAACAGGAAAAAAATCAACAACCCCATCAATAAATAGGCAAAAGACATGAAGAGAAACTATTCAAAAGAAGACAGATTAATGGCCAGCAAACATATAAAAAAGTGCTCAACATCTCTAATCATCAGGGAAATGCAAATCAAAACAACAATGAGATATCACCTAACTCCAGTGAGAATGGCCTTTATCAAACAGTCCCAAAACAATGAATGCTGACATGGATGTGGTGAGATTGGAACATTCTCACACTGCTAGTGGGACTGAAAATTAGTACAACCCCTGGGGAAAGTAATTTGGAGATATCTCAAAGAGCCAAAAATAGAAATATCATTTGATCCAGAAATCTCACCGTTAGGCATCTACCCAAAGGGAAAAAAAGACATTCTATAATAAAGACATCTGCACTCGAATGTTTATGGAAGCAAAATTCACAATTGCAAAGATGTGGAAACAACCCAAGTGCCCGTCAATACATGAGTGGATTAATAAAATGTGGTATATGTATACCATGAAGTACCACTCAACTACAAAAACTGATGATAAACTAGCACCTCTTATATTATCCTGAATAGAGCTTGAGCCCATCCTTCGAACTGAGGTATCACAAGAATGGAAAAACAAGCACCACATGTACTCATCATCAAATTGGTACTAACTGATCAACACTAAGGTGCTCACATGGTGGTAATACTCACTGAGTGTCGATCAGGTGGGAGGAGGGGGTGAAGGTGGGTAAACTCACAACTAACGGATGTGAAGCGTACTGTATGGGGGAAGGGCACGCTTGTAGCTATGGCTTGGAAGAGGCAAGGCATTGTATGTAACCAAAATATCTGTACCCCCATAATATTCTGAAATAAACAAAAAGGTGCCTCCCATGAAAGACTTTATTCACATCAGCATAAATGTTACCAGAAACAAAATAAATTTTGTATAGAAGTAAGTAGGAGAAATGGGTTAATATATTTATCTGAGAAGTGTTCACTATAGCAATGTGCTGCCATCTTCCTGTCCACCGGCAGATTTTGACTTTCAGTGGGAAAACATGGATGTGTAGCAATGAGGACCAGAAGAGAGAAGTAGTACTGAGGGACCACTCTAATCTTGGGGTCACATCTATGAGGAGTGCGGAAAGAAAAAATGATTTGTGCTCAATATACAAATCTTAGAGCTAGAAAATCATCCATATTTATTTTTTGTTTTTTAGGCTTATTGTTTTACTTTTTAGAGTTTCAGTATACTCATCCGTAAGATGGGGAAAATATACTTTCAATAAGGATTAAATGAGATAACATGGAAAATTGCCTATTATAGAGATTGGTACATAATGAATGCTCAGCCACGTTGGTGTTTTTTCTTCTTCATATTGGGGAAAATTGTCAAAACAAAAACTGTGTGGTGTTAATGCTGGAATAGAACATATTTTCAATCTCTCATTTAACTACATTATCTTTTTGAGAAATCATTATATGTCCTACAAAGCTGTAGAAGTCGCCTCTAAGATGGACTCAAAGATCCCCCCTCCTGATATTCATCCTCTGGTGTTAATCCCTTCCTTTGAGTATGGGCTGTACCAAGTGACTCTCATTTAATGAATAAAACACACACAAAAAAATGCTACTTCTCAATTCTGGGTTGTAAAAGACAATGATTTTCATCTTGCTTGTTCTCAGTCAACTTTCTCCCTGGCTTGTTGTAAGGAAAATCAGCATCAGGTTGTGAGCTGTCCTATGGTGAGAACTTAATGGCAATGAATTGACTGAAGCCTCCAGTCAACAGCCAGTGCGAAATGAGATCCTCAGTAGAAAAGCCTGTAGGGAATTGAATCCTGCAAGGAACAAGTAAGCAAGCTGGGAAGAGGATCCTTCCTAGAACCGAAATTTTAAACAACTGCAGCCCCACCTAACACCTTGATTGCTCCCTTTTAAGAGAACATGAGCCAGATTTATTCAATTATACTGTGCCCAGACTCCTGACCTACAGAATCTGTGAGATGATAAATGCATGCTGTTGTTATGCCACTGAATTTCGGGGAAATTTGCAATGCAGCAAAAGAAAACTAACATAGCTCCTCTAGGCCCTATGGGGATGCAAGGGTAATAAATTGGAGATGCTAATAAATGCAAATAATAAACATATTCGGATGTCTATTATGACCCGAAAATGTTGCTAGGGCACATTTCTAGGCAAATATGATCCTCATGTTCAGGTTGCTGAAATACTTCAGTGTATTAGAGTAACGAAACATTAATACTCCAGATAGAAGCAATGTTGGAATAATGATTGCAGACAGATACGGTGAACTTTTAGATCTTTCTCATATATTTATTTTCTTCTTGTCTAGGCCTTCCAGATCATTTGGATTTGATTGTTTATTTATTTATGGGTATTTCTTGGTGTTTTCTTCTATGCCTGATTTTTAACATGTTGATAAAAAAATCATCAAAGTTGATTCTATACATAAAATCAAATCAGAGAATCAAAATAGCTTTTGACAAACACAATACTTTCTCATTTGACCCACATGGCAAATTACTTTTGTGTGTATGTGTCTATGTATGTGTTTAATTCTTACATCAACAACCACTATCGCTTTAAATAATATACTTGTTTCTATTTGTTGATGGTTAACACTTAAAAGTACTCATTGGTTTTTGATGCGATTGGAAATAGGATTTTTTTCTTCATTTCTTGATCATATATTTTATTGCTAGTGTATAAAAATGCAATTTATTTTTGTATGTTGATTTTGTAGCCTGAAAGTTTACTGAATTTTTTTATTCATTCTAATAGTTTTTTTGATGGAATCTTTAGAATTTTCTATATATAAGAACATGTCATCTGCAAACAGACAATTTTACTTTTCCCTTACAATTTGTATGCTTTTATGTCTTTTTTCTTGACTAATTTCTCTGGCTAGGACTTCTGGTACTTTGTTGAATAGAAGTTGTCAAAATGAGCATCCTAGTCTTGTCCTTGATCTTAAAGAAATAGTGTTCAGCTTTTTGTCTTTTAGTATGATAGTGGCTATGGGCTTTTCATATATGGTCTTCATTGCGTTGAGGTATATTGCTTCTGTATCTAATTTTTGAGCACTTTTTAATCATAAAATACTGTTGAATTTTGTCAAAAGCATTTTTTTTTATCGGCTGAGATGATCATATGTATTTGGTCCTCCATTATGTTAATGTGGTAGTTCACATTTATTGATTTGTATGTGTAAAACCATCTTTGCATGTCAGAGATAAATCTCATTTGGTCATGGAATGTATAATTTTTTTAATGTGTTCTTGAATTTTATTTGTATTTTGTTGAATTTTTTCATGTATGTTCATTAGGAATATTGGCTTGTCATTTTCTTATAGTGTTTTGTCTGACTTTGGTATCAGAGTAATACAGATTACCTTAAATTAGTTTGGAAGTTTCCTTCCTCCTCGAATTTTTGGAAGCATTGGAGAAGAACTGGTATTAATTCTTCTTTAAATGATTGGTAGAATTCATCAGTGAAAACATTTGGTCCTGAGCTTTTACTTATCGAAAAGTTTTAATTATTGATTCACTCTCCTTACTCATTATTGGCCCATTTATATTTTCTATTTCTTCATGATTCAATCTCAGTAAGCTGTATGTTTTTAAAATGTATTAATATCTTCTATATTATCCAATTTGTTGGCATATAATTGCTCGTAATTGTCTCATTATTCTTTGTATTCCTGTGGAATCAATTATAATGTCTCCACTTTCATTTATAATTATATTAATTTTTAGTCATCTCTTTTTTTTGCTTAAACTAGCTAAAGATTTGTCAATTTCATTTATCTTTTAAATAAACTAATTCTTAGTTTTGATTTTTTTCTATTGCTTTTCTATTTTCTATTTTATTTATTTCTGATTTGATCTTCATCTTTCCTTCCTTTTGCTAACTTTGGGCTTATTTTGTTCTTTTTCTAGTTCATTGAGGTGCTATGTTATGTTGTTCATTTGGGATCTTCTTATTTTATGTAGGCATTTCTTGCTAGAATCCTCCCTCTTAGAACTGCTTTTGCTGTAGTCCATAAGTTTTTATATGTTCTATTTCCATTTTTGTTTGTCTCAATATTTTATTTTAGTTCCAAAACATGAAAACAATATATTTGTCTATAAATAAATAAATGGATAAATAAATTGTGGTGTATATATATATGCATTGGGATATTATTTGGTCATAAAAATTGAATAGAATACAATAGAATATTATTGATTCATTTGGGACAACATGCATGAACCTGCAGAGCATTATGTTGCATGACATATGTCAGATAGAGAAAGACAATATGATCTCACTTAAGTGTGGAATCTAAAATAATTAAAGTCATAGGAACAGAGTCAAATGATAGTTGCCAGGGATGGGGTGATGGGTAAGGGAAGTGGGGAGATACAGTTGAAAGGGCATAGACTTTCAGTTATAAGAAAAGCAAGTTCTGAAGCTCTGATGTGTAGTATGTTTCCTATAGTTAAGGATGCTGTGTTATATACTTGAAATTTGCTAACAGTAGATCTTAAATGTTGTCACCTCGAAACAAAACAAGTAACTAGACGAGGTGATAGTTTTGTTAACTAATGTGGTGTGGTAATTATTTCGCTATATGCATATAAAAGAAGGATATTTTACACTTTAAACTTACACAATTTTATTTAGCAGTTAAACTTAATAATGCCAGAAAATAAAAATAAATATATAAAAACAAATAAAAGTACCTATTGATTCTTAAATTTAGAAGATAATATTGTTACATAACATTACTAGACAGTCATATGTTACTTAGCAACAAAACATGTTCTGAGAAATGTGTCCTTGTGTGAACACCACAGAGTGTACTTACAGGAACCTAGATGGAATAGCCTACCACACATAGGGTATATTGTATAGCCTGTTCTTCTTAGGCTACAAATCTGTACAGTATGTTGCCATACTGAAGGCTATAGGCAATTGTAACACAACGGCAAGTATCTGTGTATTTAAACATAGAAAACGTACAGTAAAAATATGGTCTAAAAGATAAAAATATGGTATACCTGTGAGGGGAATTTGCCGTGGATGGAGCTTGTAGGACTGGAAGTTGCTCTGGGTGAGTCAATGAGTGAGTGGTGAGTGACTGTGAAGGCCTAGGACATCACTGCAACCAGCGGAACCTTTTGGGCCCCAGGGACTGGTTTCATGGAAGACAATTTTTCCACATACCGGCTAGAGGGCGGAAGCGGGGAGGGGGAGCTCAGGCGGTGATGCCAGTGAGGGGGGGCAGCTGTAAATACAGATGAAGCTTTGCTCGCTCACCTGCTGCTCAGCTCCTGCTCCGTGGCCTGGTTCCTAAGTTTCATGGAAGACAATTTTTCCATGGGGGGCGCACGCAGGGGTTGGGGTTGGGGGCGGACTCAGGCCGTGATGCGTGGCCCGGTTCCTAACAGTACTGGGGCACCAGGCTGGGGCCGGGGTTGGGGAACGCAGCTGTGGACTTTATATACACTGCACACTTAAGCTACACTAAGTTTTAAACAACTATTTTCTTCTAATAATAAATTAACCTTAATTTACTTTTTACCGCATAAACTTTTCAGTTTTTTAAACTTTTTAACTCTTTTGTAATACTACTTAGCTTAAAACACAAAAAACATTGAACAGCTGTACAAATGTCTTTTCTTTCCTAATATTCTTAGTTTATTTTTCCTACTTTTACAATGTTTTGTTTTATTTTAAACCTTTTTATTAAGAACTAAGCTGCAGACACACACATTAGCCTAGGCCTACACAGGGTGGGTGTTGTCAATATCACTGTCTTCCTCTTCCTTATTTTGTCCACTGGAAGGTCTTCAGGGGCAGTAACACGCACGGGGCTGTCATCTCCTATAATATCAATGACCTCTTCTGAAATACCTCCTGAAGGACCTGCCTGAGGCTGTTTTACAGTTAACTTTTTTTTTTATGTAAGTAGAATGAACACACTCTAAAATAGTGATAAAAAGTATAGTATAGTAAATACATAAACCAGTAGCTCAGTGATTTGTCATTAAGTATTATGTACTATAATAATTGCATACGCTGTATTTTGCTACAACTGGCAGTGTGGTAAATTTGTTTACAGCAGCAGGGACACAAACATGAGTATCGTGTTGCACTACAATATTCTGAAGCCTGTTATGTCACTAGGGTATGGGAATTTTTCAGCTCCATAAAATCTTATGGCACCATCATCCCATATGCAGTTTGTCAATGACCGAACCATTATTATACAGTGCATGACTATATAATATTATTTTGTAATATTATTTTATAATATATTAATCCTAATATTATTATTTTAGTTGGTTTATTGATTACCTTGTCAGTAAAAAATTACATTAACTCACTAGTAACCAGGAAAAGTACTAAATTATTCTTATGAAACATAAGAGCAGGCTAGGGAAATTTGCAGAGAATTATAGTTTTGCCAACAAGAAACAATCTGGTCCAGCAGATACATCTTTTATTTTAGAACATGATAAAATGGCTGTTCTAAATAAATAGTTTTACATCATTCACTCGATTGTTTCCTAGCTTTTCTTTATAGTTTTTCCACTTGGTTGTCCATCTCTAAAAGATAAAGTACAGTTCTGCATGTTTTTGTAACTCTGTATTAATATTGCATACTATTTTTTGTGTCCTGCTTTTTTATTTTATTGGTAAGATCTATCCATATTATTGCAAGCAGATTTTGTTTGTTTATTTATTTCATTTATATTATTTCTTTGTATGCATACAGTAAAATGTATCCATTCTGTTCTTAGAGTTTGTGCAGATGAGTTGTTTGAAGCTCTGAAAACAATGCTGTTATGAACATTTTGTATATATGTCTTGGTGTGCAAACTCATGAGTTTGTTTAGGATATTACCTGATAATTATTAATAAATGGTTGAGTTATAGAGCATATGTATATTCAATCATATTATATAATGTCTGTCTTAGTGTGCTTGTGTTGTTATAAAATAATACCTGAAGCTAGGCAATTTATAAAGAAAAGAGGTTTAATTGGCTCACAGTTTTGCAGACTATACAAGAAGCATGGCGCCAGCATCTGTTTCTAGTGAGTATCTCAGGAAGCTTCCGCTCATGGTGGAAGGCAGAGGGGAGCAGGTGTCACAAGGCAAGAGAAAGGAAGCAAGAGAGCAGGGAGGGAGGTGCCAGGCTCTTTTAACAATTGGTTCTCGTGGTAACTAATGGAAGGAGAACTCACTGGTCATCCTCACCGTGAGGATAGCATCAACTCATTCAAGAGAGATCTGCCCCCATGACCCAAACACCTCTCTCTAGGCTCCACCTCCAACACTGGGGATCAAATTTCAGTATGAGTTTTGGAGGAAAAAAATATCCAACTATATGAATGTCAAATTATGATCCTCAATAGTAAATCAATGTATACTTCTACCAGAGTGTGTGGAAATTTCTGTTGTCCTACATCCTCGTTAATAACTTGATATTATCAGTATTTATATTTCATTTTCTTATTTAAAAATATTTTTTGCCAATCTGTATGTAATGATGTTTCCTTGTAGTTTCAATTTTAATTTCTCTAATTATGAAAGAAGCTGTACTCTTTTTATATATGGTTCCTCTACGCGTTAAGAGAGTCATATAGAGAGTTTTTCTTTTTGTAAAAGCCTA
This sequence comes from Avahi laniger, assembly GCA_963575035.1. Lineage (NCBI taxonomy): Eukaryota > Metazoa > Chordata > Mammalia > Primates > Indriidae > Avahi > Avahi laniger. Next base: position 47,648 of record CAUYSK010037180.1, on the reverse strand, counting down.
ATAATGCCTTTTTAAGTCTTCTGTCCATGTAAATCTCTCTTTCCCTCATGATTTTGTCATGAACTAATCTTACTTTTAACAGATTAATTCATCAATTTTTTTTCAGGTTAGTGGATTTTGGACCTTCCTCCAGATATTGTTTTGCCTCAAGATCACGTAGATATCATCCTTCATCATTTTCTGAAGGCTTTGCAATTGCCCCCTTTATGGTTGAGGCTTTAATCTACTTAGTTGATTTTTGGCATGGTAAGAAGAAGGAATCCAATTTTATTTTATTAACAAATAGAGATACTTAATTTCTCCATTACCTTTTATTGAAAAGACAAGCAAACATTTCATCCACTGCTCCACACTGTCACCTTTGCCCTATATCAAGGGTTTATGTCATTTGGTCTATTTAATACTCTGCAGTCTACTCAGCTGGTCTATTTATTTATTCTTGTGCTAATATCATTTTTTTCTTAATCACTATGGCTTTGTTATGAATGTTAATATTTTATAGAGAATTCTTATGTTTTGTACTTTTTCAAGAATATTAAATCTATTTCGGTTCTTTACATTTCCATATAAATTGTAGAATCTGGTCTAAAGACAGACACACCCATATAAATTTTTTAAAAAAATGGCTTTCTATCATAATTGCATTGAGTCAATAAATCATGTAGAAATAATTGACTTCTGTTCAATAATGGCTTATGCAGTCCACCAACATTGTGTACATCTCATTCACTTAGATGGTATTTAATATTTGATATTAACTCTCTTGTGTTCATTCCCTCAGTAACATTGTCACTTTTAATGAAATATATTACTAGGTACATGGCGTTATAAGCTTTTGTAAGTGATCACACACATAAACACAAACACATATGTTATGTATATCTAACACTTTATTAACTAACCTTTCCAGCCTGTGCATAGCAAGAAGACTAATTTTTACACTTTTATTTTTATTCATCAAACCTGCTAAATTCGGATTATTAATAATTTTAAGAATGTAATCATTATTTCTATGAACTTACTATATACTCTAAATCACATTATCTATGAATAATGACAACGTCTTTCTTTCCAACCTTTACCCATCCCTTTCATTCACTTTCTTGCTTTAGTGATCAATTTGAGTCCACCAGTATAGTATGATGTTGAACAGTATTGGTCTAGTACTGTGAAATATTTATGTACATATACATTTTTTCTTTAGAAACTCCAATTATGCCCATATTTGACTTTTCATTGTCTGGATTACATGTGTGTGTTTTTGTGTTTGTGTGTATGGACTATCAAGATAAATATCTTGTGAAAATATACATGTGTATAATCTCTGTTTCTAGAACCTATGTACTTAGGTACAGAACATATATATATTCTTCAGTTGTTTTAAGCTTGTTGTTTTTAAGTATTTTTTTTTACTTTGTTGACTTATTTTTTATGTTTCTTGCACTTTTCTTTCTTTTTTTTTAAAATTCTATCCTTTAAATTTATTACTATGTTTACAAATGCATTTTCTCTTCATATGTCTTAATTTTTGTTTCTTTTCTGTGATAATTTTCCTGCCATTACTCTCCTGTGCTCTTTGACTTCAAGTCCAATTCTTCCTTTTGTCTTAATATCTCTTTTATTTATTCCTTGACTCATCTTTTGTGGTCTTTCAGAGAGACCATGGCTTCACTGAATGTTTTATGTTTGTAGAATATTTTTTTTGATAAGTGTTCATCTGTTGGTAAGTTTTGCTATGTTTTCACATTTTATTTAATATGATATCATTATACTGATATGTTGAAGAATTATTTTAGATGACTTCTCTATTAATCAGTTGGATTTCTCTTTCTTAGCTATTTGCAGCAGGCTTGAGAGTCGTGGGGGTCCTGAGCACCCACGTAGGCACCACGCCCTGAGGGTGTCTCTCCACTGCCTTAGAAACAGACTATGTTTGCTGACACAGCTCCTCTGTAAGACTGTGGGGAACCCCCACTTCTTCTCAGACTATGCCCTGGAATGCCTCTGCCACCAGTCCTGTGCTTACCATTGCAGTCACTGGCCGCTGCAAAGAAGATACAGCCAATGCACTTCAAGGAAACCTCCCACCCTCAGCTAGTGTATTTTTTCTGGAACTTTCTGATAACTTCTCCTTACTGTTAAGTCCTCTAGACATTCTCTGCGTGGCTCTTCTATTCTTCCCCTTCCTGCAACATGCCCAGGGTGGGCTTTGTTTGATTTCAGTGCAGCTACTTGGAACTCTAGTTCCAGGTATGGTAGGCACGAGCTATCTATGCCGTATTTCAGTGTGAGTCTCACCTTCAGGATGTTAATGACAGGTTCATTAACCCTGGGCCCCCTGAGCTTTTCCTGTTTTTCTTCCCGTGGGACTGCTGCCCAATCCCAGACTTGATGGGACTTCCAACTCTGTGACTTTACACTGAAGATCCGAGGGATGGTATTTTTTTACTGTATCTATCTGTCCATCCAATCATACACTATCTATTCATCTATAACTTTGTGTTTTTTTCCAGGTGCCTAGAAGGAGGAAAAAAACTGGAAGGACTATACTGTTTCCATGTGTGTATCACTGGATATGATTTTAATAACAAAAACAACATAACTTAAATTTTATATTTATTTGTTCCTGATATTTTATAATACCTAAATGTCCTTTTTGGAGCACAACATTTTTTCAAGTAATTTTAAAAATTGCACCGTGAGCTCTTACAAATGGCTTTATTTTGCTTCACCAAACCTTTTTAATATTGGTGGTATTCAGATCAGTTTCACATCCTTTGCTTTTCCTCCTTGCTCCTTTTCACTTTGGCCAACAAAATTCTACCCATGTCTTACTTTACCATGCCCTTCACCTCCTCCTTCCTGAAACTCCTGTCTGTTTTCCTAAAAGAAAAGTGAATGACGGGATGCCTGATTCAGTGCAATGCATATTTTAGGACATTCATATGTGACCAATTTGTTCCTCCTTTGCAGTTGATGCTTTATGAGCCAGACAACGTCGATCATTAAGGAATATACTCATGTATAGATATATGTTCACTCTGGGTTCATTTATTTAATTAATCACAGGGTACAGATGGAAGTATGGGCATATTGAAATGCATTTAATAAACAGATTAAAGGTAAATACTGAGGTTGTAATTTTTTAAACAGTCTTACTATGATAGGTTGGTGATGGACTAAGGGAGCCTTACTCTCTGACAGAGTATTTTTAGAAGAAGACATCTATATCCCGATATATTTCCCTTCTTTAGAAGACATGGGACTAAAACAACTTTTACTAACTAGAATCTAATCACAAATCCAGAGTCATGAGAAATGTCACACTTTTTTTCCGTTGTTGTTGTTCTTGTTTGTTTGTTTTTTGACTCCGTTTAACCTAATCCTTCAGATATCATCTACCCTACCAGTGTTTTCCAAGTGCCTGTCTGAGCCAACTCCCATAAACTTGCAAAGGAATGGAATAACTCTTTGTTTCTTTGTTATATTGTAATTTCTGTTCATCATTCAATTTTTGCTCAAGGCACAGTGCGGAACTTACCAAGTCCATAGAGGCTTTCTTAGCTTAAAAAGCTCCATCAATTCTCACTTCTATGAATACCTGTTACCTCCCTCTTTTTACGCTACACAACACTGCATGATTGTTTCAAGTCTGTATACCTAATGCACTTCTTTCTAAACCATGATACTGATGCACGCTTATATTCTCAGTATAGTTTAGGAAACTTTTTTTGTGTGTTCTTTCTAGATGTTGGTTACTAAATTAAGACACAAAAATGATCACAAAGCAGTTTCCTAAAGGAGTTACCATTTTAGGAGTAGTGAAAACCACCATGAATTATTTAGTACCCTTTTGGTTACAAAATATGGAAACCCACCTAAAAATGGTTTAGGTGAAAATGGGAATTTAATGACTCAATTAAAATTTCACAGATCTCTCCAAAGTCTCCAATGATAACATCACAAAATTTCTTTTTATCAAAATAAATATCAGCATATCATTTGTACCCCCATAATATGCTGAAATAAAAAAAGAAAAAATTATCTTCTACAACTGAAAAATAAATAAATAAATAAATAAATAAATAAATAAATAAATAAATATCAGGCTGTAAAAGCCTAATAACCAGGATTTATAATTAGATTCTCATGCAATTTGGGAAGATAGTCCAAACCCCATACAATTCCCCTCAGACTGACCCTTGGCAAATGTTGATCTAGAAAGTGATCTGTAAAGCCCCTCCTCCTTCTTACACGTATAGATCTATCTTGGGTGGTTATCTTATCATTGTAATAAGATTGAAAATGCCTTAATCTTGGTAATTATGTCTTATATTTATATATTCTAAACATCTCACAACATTGGGTACAAAGAGTTCAGTAAACATGTGATGCATTTGCTAACGTTTCAAGAGCTCACTGGTAAAACAATTAGGTGGGCATATTGATATTATGCAGAAATGGGAATGCAGGGAGCAACCCTTGTTTATTTATCAAGTAATGTTCAAACTTTTAAGAATGAGGATATTACTACGAGAAAGTATCTGGAAGGAATACTTCACGTTTTTTATCTATCTGCCAGTTAGTTTCACAGTTCTTCATATTTAAGTGAATTTCTTTCAATCATCTAAATAAAGTCTTGAATAGATGTGAATTCCAGGCTGATAACTGCATATAGCTTCCATTAGCACTTCAAAATGTGTCAGCCTGACTCTGCCAGATATTTACCTTTTCATTTTTCTTTTAGTTTTCTGGAATACTTTCTGGGCTTATGAGAAGATAACTGAGAATTTCTTTTTCTTTTGTAAATCTATAGAATTAAGAATTCCAAGAATCTGTTCCATTATTACTGGAATCTTTTGAAACACATTATTACTATTGTTTTGAGTATGAAACTATAATATAATAGAAAGCAAACCAGGATCTATTGAGGCCATATCATCTGCCAAGCCTTTATCCTAAATAATCACATATACTCTGAGAAATCTGAGATTCACTATCCTTAGATACATTTTATTTAAGTCCACCAATTCATGATCAAAATAAAAGTTTTTCTGCAAGTTATTATTTTTTATAAATTTTTAGTTTTACTCTTTATTTACTATAATACTAAAATAAATACAAGAAAATAATAGTGAATGTAACCACAATGAGCCATTATCCTATATCCCTAGATAATGATTATTGACATTTTGATGTGTACACTTCATTCATAGGATAATTAACACTATATTGTATATATAATTTTCTGTCTTTCTTATATTTAGTATTATATCATCAGCTTTGATATATAATGATCTCATCAATATATACACAATGACATCAATGTGTGTGTCTGTCCTTTTTGTTAGGAGCTGGTATCTCATTCTAACTTGAAATATAACTTATTCTCTATATTTATAACATGGAGCTAAAGAGAAAAATCCAAAATATTTCCAGTTAGTGTTAATTCTAATTTATATAGATGGATCGATTCTCAAACAAATCCATGTACTTCAGTGAGCTGGAGAGAGTTTTTACCTGAGTAGGAGAAAACCCAGAGAAGGAAATGAACATTCATAGCAATAGACCAGACACAGATCTTAGAAAACTTTTTCTAATCAAATATTCAACCATTTACAGTTTAAGAAAATGTTGAATCTAAAAATTGAATGTCTGGTTTGTTATATGCCTGAACTTTTCTTTTAAATGATGATGATGATTATAAAACTATGTAAGTAATATAAGTTCATTGTGGGAAGACAAAAACATGAGAGCTGTGAAATAATTTTGCAATTGGTGGTGATTAATGTGTTCACTAATCTGTGCAATTGTCAGAAGATACAGTACATTTTTGATTTGCTTCTAATAAGATGTTTATATTATTTGATAATTACTTTGCCATTTTTGATTCTTTCTAGAATTGGAAAATTTTAAAATAGTGCACTTTATTTTAAAGAAATGTTAGAAAATAAAGTAGTCCCTCTTTATCCATGGTTTTGCTTTCCATGGTTTCACTTAGTTGTGGTCAACTGTGGTCCAAAAATATTAAGTGGAAAATTACAGAAGTAAAAATAATTCATAAGTTTTAAATCATTCTCCATCTAAATAGCCTGATGAAATCTTGTGCCTTTCTGCTGCATTCTTCCTGGGACATGAATCACCCCTTGTCCAGTGTACCCACACTGTATACACAGCCCCTTACCCCATTAGTCACTTAATAGCTGTCTTGGTTATCATACTGAAAAAACATCATACTATACTGAAACTTTAGAAGTGTTTTAGCTTGATATATTAATAATAGCACTTTTCTATTTTTGCTTTTGTTCCCACCTGGGCTTTTGAGGTCTTATTCAAAAAATGTCTTATAGATAATGTCTTATAGAGTTTCTTCAATGTTTTCTTCTAGTAGTTTCATAGTTTCAGATATTACATTTAAACGGTTAGTTCATTTTGAGTTGAATTTTGTGCATGGTATAGAATGGGGAACTAGTTTTATTCTTTTGCATATGAATATCCAGTTTTTCTAGCCACATTTATTAAGGAGAGTATTCTTTCTCCAATATAATAATTAACAAAGTGAAGAGACAAGCTTCAGATTGGGAGGAAATATTTGCAAATTATCCATCCTACAAGGGATTAATTACCAGAATATATAAGAAATTTAAACAACTCAATAGCAGAAAACCAAATTATCTGATTAAAAAATGGGCAAAAGACCAGGACAGACATTTCTCAAAAGAAGACACACAAATTACCAACAGATTTGTGAAATATGCTCACCATCTCTAATCATCTGGGAAATACAAATCAGAACCACAGTGAAATATCATCTCACCCAAGTTAGAATGGCTGTTTTCAAAACTGCAGAAAATAACAAATGTTAGCAAAGATGATAAAGGGGAATATTTGTACACTGTTGGTGGGAATGTAGAGTGTACAGCCACTATGGAAAACAGTATGGAGTTTCCTGAGGAAAAAAAAAAGAAAGAAAAACCTAAAATGAGAACTGTCATATGATCCAGCAACCCCACTGCTGGGTATATATCCAAAAGTAAGGAAATTAGTGTATCTAAGAGATATCTGCACTCTGTGTTTATTGTAGCAGTATTCACAATAGCCAAGATACAGAATTCAATCTAACTTATAAAGAAAATGTGATATATATACACAATGGAATGCTATTTAGACATAAAAGACAATGAAATTCTGTCATTTGAAACAACATAGATGGAACTGGAGGACATTATGTTATGTAAAATAAGCCACACATAGGAAGATAAATATTGAATGTTCTTACTCATATGTGGGAGGAAAAAAATGTGGATCTCAAGTGATAGAAATCAGAATGGGTGTTATTAGAAGCTGGGAAGGGAGATTGATGAGAAGTTAGTTAAAGGGCACAAAAATACAGTTAGAGTGAATAAGTTCTAGTATTTGACAGTACAGTACAGAAATTATAATTGACAATAATTTATTGTATATTTCAAAATAGCTAGAAAATTGTAATGTTCCCAACACAAAAAAAGAGATAAATGTTGAAGTGACAGATATTCTAATTACCCTGATTTGATTATAACACATTGTATACATGTATCAAAATATCACATTCACCCCCAAAATATGTATAACCATGATATATCAATAAAAACACAAAAAGAAAAAAACCCATAAAATTGCATAAATTGGATTTGATACTAACCTCAGTTATAGGCATACACTGGGGTCTTGAAATGTATCCCTTCAGACTAGGGAGGACCACTGTACCTAGCAAAGAATTCCTGTCTATTTGCCTACCTCAGTGAGTCTGGTCGGCAGCCAACTTATTTCGACCCTGGGCCCTAACTTTCAGCCAGATTGACGAGTCTATAATTTACACTCCTGCCAAACCTGAAAAGAGGTCCTTAGCAAGCCCTGTAGCCGTCAGAGAAAATCCCCCTTAGGACCATACTGTGTCATTCCACTTGATCCCAACTTGTCCACTGCCGTGTCTCCAGAGGACAGATATTGGTTCTACAGCCTGTGCAGTGATCTCTGCTTTCGGCTCTCTGGATGTGCTGTCATCCTGACCCTCCCTGGAGATTTTTTCAGTGCACTAGAGTCCCAACTTCCCTGACCTTTGGGTCTTCCCTCATCTCAGTGGAGGCTCCTCTGGGAATATTCAGTCCTTTAGGATCCTAGCCTTGCACCAGCTACCACACCTCCTTCATAAAAGATTTGGAGAAAATAGTATGAATTCCTACCTTGCATTGATACATATCCTCAATCCAAACAATTATTCTTTTCCCCATTCTTTTTGGCTGGTAGCTGGTGAGGTCTTTCCCGCCGCAGTTACACATAAAATCACCTCAAATCATAGAGCTGCAACTCACTGACTTCCACAGATTATAATGCCATGGCCTGCCACAAGTATAATTCTGCCAAATACAATTTTCCAGCTGAAATGTATCTACTCATCCCCTTCCTGATTAATTGTAACTTTCATCTGGCCCCTGATGTCGCTATGGAACTGTGATCTGGAACTATGGAACTCTCTTGATACAGCTCACAACGAATAGCCCTGTTTTTCCTCCAGGTGGCCTTTAAAGTCTCTCCGCCATAACCTCCATGACAAGGAGACAGAATGCAGCAGGGAGGCCACTCTGGGTCTGCTGCAATGTTCATCAGAGCCTGAGGGACCGCCTTCCTTCAACATTCCCGCCCCACGCCCAGCCTCTCCCAGGGGATGCCTGAAGAAAGCATCACCTCCTCTTATTTGGATAGGTTTGTAATTATGAAAATTGCCAATAGCATTCTCTGGACACCATAGAGTAGGAGTTTCCAGAAGGTGCCTCATCTCCGAGGTTTAAGTTTTCATTTTTTCGCAGATGCCATGGGCGTTGAGAACAGAATATCTTGTCCTTGAAGCATTTCAACCACATTCAAGCTTTGCTTCAGACTCCCACCAAACTACCTTGGGAATGACTCTCTCTGTGTAGTTCTTTCCACTCTGAGGCTTGAAGATTGTAAGTGGGGGTTGCTATTCTGAAAATTATCATTAAAAATGTCCCAAGACACAGATGTGTGTGTGTGTGTGTGTGTGTGTGTGTGTGTATTTCAGGTGTGATTATTAACCTTGAGATCTTGGCCCTTTTCCAAATTATGTAATTGCATTCTGTCAAGCCTCAACTCCCCATTCGTACATTCTAAATTGCAGATTTATCCTTCCTTTTCCTCTTACAGCCTACTCACAGGTTTATTCATGTTAGCCAGCCGCAATGGCGTGTGCCTGTAGTGCCAGCTACTCAGGAGGCTGAAGCGAGAGGATCTCTAGAACCTGGGAATTTGAGGTCAACCAGGGAAATATAGCAAGAGCCTATGTTAAAAAGAACAAGTAAAAAAGAGTTGATTTATGCCAGCAAGGCTGACATGACGGAGCTGCTCAAGGCATCCCCACTTGTTGGTGAGAAAGTCAACATTCTGAGAAGATATAGTCCTTTATTAAAACAATTGCAGTGGGGCTTTGAGGAAAGCAGTTATTCTACAAAGTTCATTTAGGTAATATTTGCCTATTGACATCTGATGTTTATTATACCGTCAAGAATCAAGGAATTTTGAGAACAAGGGAAGAGCATCTTTAGCGTAAAGAAAAGATGGATTAATTACATATGGTACAGAGTAGCACCAGAGTGGCCAGCCCAGTGACACAGCCGCACAGCTTAAATGCAAAACATGCCTTCCTCCCACATGCATTTCACAGATTGCATTGCCCTGGTCAAGTAGAATCTGTCCATCACATGCTCACTGGGATCTAATAATCCTAAAGCTTTAGGAGGCCTTGTGATAATACCCTCTTTCACCTGTACTAACATTTGCTCCAGGAGTTTGGGTGACACGGAGAGTGGCTAGATTAGCTTTGCACATCTCCTCCATCCTTGTTTGCTTCCACCGTGAATTCCTTCTTAATAATGATAAAATGCATAATAATAATAATAATAATGTAACCAGTTTCACAGTTATATTCCAGGAACTGAGCTAGAAATGTTAAATATGTTTTCTCATTTCATCCACACAGAAACCCTCTTCAGTACTCACCGCTGTTCTGATTCTACAGATAGAGAAACTGAGGCTGCAAAGGATAAGTCAGCTTAAAGTTTCACAATTTCTAGATGGTAGATCAAGACAGATCAAGATTGTAGAAAACATCTATTTGACTACAAAACCTGTGCTCATAGCTACTATCCTTCTTGATTCCTTTGCATAGCTAGAAATATGGTTATATGTTGGCATAATTAAATCAACAGAGAAACCAAAATATTTTTCTCTTTCTCTCTCTCTTTCTTTCTTTCTTTCTTTCTTTCTTTCTTTCTTTCTTTCTTTCTTTCTTTCTTTCTTTATTTCTTTCTTTTTTCTTTCTTTCTTTCTTTCTTTCTTTCTTTCTTTCTTTCTTTCTTTCTTTCTTTCTTCTTTCTTTCTTTCTTTCTTTCTTTCTTTCTTTCTTTCTTTCTTCTTTCTTTCTTTTCAGGATCTCTCTCTGTCACCCAGGTAGAATGCAGTGGTGTCATTGTAGCTCACAGCAACCTCAAACTCCTGGGTTCAAGCGATCCTCCCATCTCAGCCTCCTGAGCAGTTGGGAGTACAGTTGCACAACACCACACCCGGCTAATTTTTCTATTTTTTGTAGAGATAGGGTCTCGTTTTTGCTCAGGCTGGTCTTGAACTCTTGACGTGAAGTGATTCTCCTGCCTTAGCTTCCCAGAGTGCTAGGATAATAGGCATGAGTCACCATGCCCAGTCCTAAAATGTTTGCTTTTAACTACTACAGTGCCTTTTTGAAAAGTATCTCAAGTTATAAACTGTAAGACTTGGCTGTATTTATCTTTAATATTTACAAAACACCAAGTATCTATGTGATGATTTTTATATATTCTCAACATTCTTACATCAGAAATTAGTTTTATGCTAATCATTTGAGACCATTAATTGTGGTCAAGACTCTAAGCTGTACTCCATGTCTAGCTTGCAAGGAACAGGGCAGAAAGGCATGCAGACGGTCACCTCAAGAAGGGCGACCAGGGCCCCAGTTTCTCAGTTCTGAAGCAGAGAGTTTTAGGGCAGCCACCACTCAATGTATCCAATATTCCAGTGACCTTTATGATAAATACCTAAAATGGGCATTTTCCATTTGACTATTCAATAAGAAAAGTTCCTTAATTTATTATCTTCATGTGATGACAGAAACTTCCACAGAATTTAACTGTAGAGGTGGCACAAGCAAGGCAAGCCCAGCTCTGTAAATCTCCAAGGAAGATGCCCAATTCTGATAGTTGCAGCAAGTTGCACCACAGAAACCTGAGGCCAGTACAGTGACTGCAGTCTTTGCAGGCAGAAGATCACAGCACCAACAGGGAACCAAGTCCAGATGACCCCAGAGGAAATCTTGCTTCCTGACCAGGACCCCTGCCCTAGACCACACCTGCTCTTTCGGAAGGATTTGCTGCATTATAAAAGGAGCTCCTCAGTGCCACCAGCGATACACAGTCGGAGTTCCACATCCATGGATTCAGCCAACTGGGGATCAAAAAACATTTTGAAGGAAAAAAATAGATGGTTGTGTTTTTACTGAACATATACAGACTATTTTCATTATTCCCTAAACAATACAATAACTATTTATATAACATTAACATTGTATTAGATACTGTAAGTATCAGAGGTGACGTGCATAGAGGGTATGCATGGGTTATATGCAAATATGATGCCATTTTATAGAAGGCACTTGAGCATTCTCAGATGTTGGTATCTGTGGAGACCCTAGAACCAACTGCTTACGGATGCTGAGGGACAACTCTGTGTGACTACAACCAGCCACTTAACGCTGCTTTCTCACTTGCCTCTTTTCAGTAGGTTTGGGTTAATGACATATGCCAACGTTATCTCTTGGTAATTAGGAAAATTTGTAACTCTTGCTGCCGTTCACAAGGAAACTTGTGGTGTTAAGAGATTAGATGACCTGCCCAAGGTCACACAGTGCAGGCTGCACCCCTCTCTCATGTCATCCTGTTTCTGTCTAACCACAAAGTAACATCAACATCCATAAACTGACGGTTATTTTACTTAACAATGTGAGGAAATAGTGCTGTTTAAGCACTGCTTATGTCTTAAAATTTTGGTAGCAATTGCGCATGCACATTTAAACCAGTACCATATGGGTGAGGTAAATATCATTAGCATGACTTTATGGATGCAGAAAATAAGACTCAGAAAAATTAAACTGCCTGTGGAAACCGCCTAGCTTGTGGGTGTCAGAAGAAGATTTGAACCAACTTTTGCCTATCTGTAGAGTCTGTCTTCCTTCTACTAACTTTCCAAGGGAAATAATTTTATAAATGGTCTTTTATTGTCTTCATGAAATGTCCTTTATTGTTTTCAAAGGTTAATGTTCCACTGAACATATTGATAAACCACAATGGCAGAATTTCTCCAACAATAAAATGCAATTACTTTTCTGTGAAATTGTTGCCTTAGAAGATACTCTATAAAAGGAAGCTCAAAGCAATTCGGTTAACTCATTTCTGCAATTTCAAGGTAAGAATGAGATTTAATTGTTTATCAAGAAGGATTCCTGGTAGAATAATTTCCTAATATCTCGCTTCAATATATTAGGTTTCAAGCATCTCTCAACTCTTCAAGGATTGTCAGCTACTGCTCTGGGTAAAGGGAATGAGATAATTTTCCTTCTAATTTCTCAACTTTATTTAATAGTGTTCATTCTGCAAAATTCTACATAACTCCTAAGGCTGCATCAGAAAGCACAGCAAAATTGGTATTCTGAAAATGAATGATGTATGCTGACATCAATTCTTTCAGATCTGGAAAAGCACCTGGTAAGAAAGCATTTCCACACTGCTGTTGCAGTTTTTATTTTCCTTATTTGGTACTCTGTCTTTGGCTCTGAGGGACTCCACAAATATTTACTGACCAGCATCTCTGTGATAGGCACTGTGATATGTGTTTGGAAACAAACAAGATGAAGCTCTGTCCTAAAGGCATTTATATTTAGTGGAACGCCAGCCTTCTACACATTCCTCCCAGGCCAGGCCAGGAGGGATGCACAGGTGTGCACACAGCCACCTGGGGATTCCTAGACGCTGTCCAGAGGAACAGGCTGTCTTCGCAAAGTCCAGACACAGCCCAGGTCCTCAAGGAACAGGTTTAATTTTTCAGCACTGAACTAGACTATTAAATTTATAAAGCCATAGGGGCTTCCATTTATAAAGATCTTATTCTACGAAGCTCATTTCTCCTGGAAGTGCCTCCTGGCCATTTCTGCTCTTAAAATGTGAGTGCAAAGGGTAGTAGCTTTCAGGGTGTGACTTTGAATTTCAGCTCTGATACTTATAAATTGTATAATCAGAAACTAACTAAACTCTCTGAATCTTGGGGGTTCTCATCTGAGTAATCTATAGCTACCACTTAACCAACAAAATTGTTGTGAAAGTATAAAAAAATGAAGTATACAATGATGTCTATACAGAGATCAGACAGCTTCTTATTAGCAAAAGACTAATGAATGAGTAAGTGAATAATCTAAGAACATTTTGTCTCTTTTCCAAATCTGAGATCCCATGATTAAGAATACATGAACTTTTCTGAAACTTTGTATTTTCTGGTGTGAAATCCAGATGCATTCAGTAAAAACTGATTTTCTTTTTGCTTTTTGTTTCTGCTAAAATAAATATCCTTGTCATTTAATCCATTGATCTTGGTTCAAAATACAACTGACTCTATTTGTCATCAGGCCACCATTCAAATACCTAAAAACAGTTTCAAATTGATTCACTTACATACTCCATTTTAGAAAATTTTACTATATTTATATGTAAGATAAGTAAACTTCTGCCTAATTTTCTGGAGTCTGGAATTAAACTTTGTATTCATAAATAAAAGTCATTCATTTAATGTTTGTGGTGTTCACATTTCCCTAGAGACAAAAATCTTTTTTTCACATTGAAATAGAACAAATATGTAAATACTTTTAAGAGAGAAAAAAATGTCTTGCATTCAGACTAAAGAGGAAATGATTGCTATCAGATCCTTCTGTCTGAAGGAAGGGTTTTGGTAAAGGCGGGAGAACGGAAGCCTCCATGCCCTGGAAGAAAGCAGGATGCAGGTGAGCCTCTATGCACAAGAGGCCGAGGATGGGATGGGAGCTTAAGTTTCCTCTTAAAAGAAACTTAGCTAATTTGCAAATTAATGTAACCTCTATGGAAAACAGTACGGAGATTTCTCAAAGAACTAAAAGTAGACCTACCATTTGATCTGGCAATCCCCCTACTAGATATTTACCTAAAGGAAAAAAAGTCATTTTATCAAAAAGACACCTGTACTCTAATGTTTATTGCAGCAGAATTCACAATTGCAAAGATGTGGAAACAACCCAGGTACCTATCAATTCATGAATGGATTGACAGAATGTGGTATATGTATGCCATGGAATACTACTCAGCCATGAAGAAGGATGACTTAATGCTTTTTGCAACAATTTGGATGGAACTGGAGACCATTATCCTATGTGAAGTATCTAAGCAATGGAAAAAAAAAAAAAAAACCACATCTAATTGCTATTAAATTGTACCAAACTGATGAGCACGTATGTGCACAGGAGGAAGTAAAATTCAGTGGAAATCAAGCAGTGGGAAGGAGGAGGAGGGGATGGGCGAAAACCTACCTAACAGTACAATGAACACTATCTGGGTGATGGGTGCACGTTTAACCCTGATTCAAGCATAACAAAAGCGATCCATGTAACCAAAATCATTTGTACCCCCATAATACTTTGAAATAATAAAAAGAAACTTAGTTAACTTGAGATGTTTACCAAAGCCTAGTTCTGCTCATCAGGAGCTTGAAAAGCAGCATCTCGTCTGAATCTAAGAGGTGAGAAACAGAAATTGGAACAATTTTAGTACTGAAGGTCCCTGAGAGGTCACCTTGTCCAGTGAGCTTCAGATTCAGTAAATAATCTCCCACCTGGGGAGTCATTTAAGAGTGTGTGTTCCTGAATTCTACCCTGAACCTTCCTGAACTATGCCCAAGAGTGTTTATGTATCAATTATGATTGTCAGTTCCAAGAAATTGAAACCAACTCAGGCTGACTTTAGCAAAAAGGAATGTCTTGAAAGGATAATGGGGAAATCTTAGATTTCTGAGGAAGGCTGAACGCCTGAGCTTCAGAAGCTGCCGCTACGCAGAGCAGACGGGACTGAGAGAAAGCACCTCGCAGGCAGGCTGGGAGGACACTGTTCCCCAACCCCCAGCGGTGCCTCGGCTACTGCTGCCCACAAACAGTAGGCCCAGCTGGGGACCTCATGATTCTCCCCTCCCTGATTCCTGGTGCCACGAATTCCAGATCCAGGAATCAGGTGGATGCATCTGGTCGGTGGCTGAGACCACACCACGTGTCCATGTCCTAACAGCTAGGGAAGCTTGGAAAAGGGATTGCGTGCCTTTCTCCGAGTCCGTAGAGAGAGGTGCTCCTGCAGCACAGTTACATATGGATTTAGGGTGAGAAATAAAGACTGTAATTATCTCAGATAATAAGTCTGAATGTAGGATCCCAATTTGATGCATCAGTGGTCTCTATTTTATCATTTGTACCCCTTCCACCCAATTCTTTTAGCTTGTCACCTCTTCGTCATAGTATAGCTGTGATGCTTCAGGCAGCATTCTCCCACCCAATACCAATTTCAAGGCAAGAGAAGAAGATGGAAGGGTTGTTGTTGTTGTTGTTATTGTTGTTTCCTCAAAAGGCTCCATTTTTTTGTAAGATGAAAATATGTCCCAGAACCCAAAGACTTATCTTTGTATCTTACTGTCCACAAGTAATTTATATGCCATTACCTGAATCAATTACTGGTCAAAGGCAGCGAGGTTACTGTGATGGAAATACATCTGTGATGTTTCTATCTGCCTTCCCTGAGACAGAGGATTCCACCGTCCGAGGAGCATCCAGTCTGTGCTAGTTGAGAGAAAGCTGGGCAGATGACTGATCGGTAGGCCATGAATGGCATCTGCCAGGGCCAGGAATTACTTTAACACAGAAAAGACACTCACAAGCTGACTAGGTAAAGAAACACCCATTTGCCGGCATGCTAGACTTTCCAAAATTCCCTGGTTGGTTCTTTTGTGGCCAGGATTTCCCTGTTGTTTGGCACGCCGGCTTCTGTAAGCAGAAACCTAACCCACCCTTCTCATTTTCTGTGAGAGAAGAGAGGTACGGGGACTGGGCATATTCCAAGGACATACCAAAGTATTAAGATAAATATTCAGTTCTTTTGACTTTAGGTGTGGTGTGGTCTCCATGCCAAGATTACAGCATTTGTATCTCCTGAACACTTTCTTAGTATCGTGCTAAGTACTTTTCACGCATTAGCTACAATTTGTACAACCACCGCATGATGGACGCGTCATCGCTGCATGGGGAAATTGTGGAAGAGGAGTGCAGATGGTTTGTCTGGGACTGCAGAGTTTGGAGGTGGCGGGGCCAGGATTTTATCACATTTCTTTAGGGCTGCAAAGCCTGTTTCTGCTATAGAGCACCAGTAATTTTAAGAAAATATCTATTCCCTGCACAGAGTAACATTCTCCATGTCTCACAGAATACTTAATTAATGAGCTAATTTCAAAGAGTGCTTTTTTGGTTTGTTTTTGTATTTTGAGCATTTCTGATGTGACCCCTCAAATTATGCTCAGCTCTGAGGTGCATGTTCTGTGCATACCCGGATTATCGTCCCCATAGAGCTAAAGAGGTTGATTCTCTGTAATTCTTTCTCTGAGGACCTGTCCAGTAAACGATGCTTGAAGACCCTTGACTGCAGGCACAATGAGATATTTTTGAAAATAGGACTCATTGCTATAATTTTCAAAGTTAATGAACAGTCCCCTGTTTAAGAGGAACAACAGTAAGTATAAAGAAGGGACTGGGAATGGGCTATACTATGCATGTAAAACACACACACACACACACACACACACACACACATACACACACACACATACAAGCTATTGAATGGCTTTTAAAGGAAAAAATAGACTATCCTGTTACAAAGCCCTAAAGCAGGTAAGTCTCCTCAGCTTCCTTTCCAGCATTAAGTGTTTCCCAGCCCTGCTTTTCCAGCACCATCTTCATAACCCCACTAATTGATTTTGGCTTATTTCTTCTTTTCTTTCTCAGTCAAGAGTAGAGAATGAGGTGCTAACATTTTGCTGTCACTTCACTTGTGTTTTTCTGTCGGGCTTTGACTGTGTCATCATCACCTGGACTCTGTGAGCAGGTCTAAGATCAGGGGTGGGGTGTCTCGTGATCCAAAAAGTTAAATGTCTGACGTTCATAGAACGTCCATTCTAGGCTTTGGTTCCTATTAATGGAAGACACAATGCAAAACAATTAGAGGAATCGGTCAAACGCATCACCTAAGTTGCTTAAGTTCCAGCAAAGAATCTCTACTCTGTATTAATAATGGAGGGGAAGTTTGCTTTTTACTGAAGACTGCTGGTGATTCTAAATCTGGACATATTTAAGTCCTACTGTGATAGACAGTAGATCTTTTAGAGAAAATAATTTGTGATTTTTTAAAATTTCATTTTGAGGGCTAGATAACAAAAAAGAAATGTCATGCCTTAGGAAATAACAGGGGTATAAAAATTTACTAAGGGTTTTAAAAAAATTGTGCAAAAAGTGGACATGTTTGTTTTTCCAAAATGTATAGGGAGCCAAATAATATCCCAGTAAGATATTTGTTGCCCTTAAAAATAATCGGAGAATTAGCATTTTTTAAATATATATATAAGGATATATATATACATATATATATATATGTACACACATACAAAGGATGCTAGAACTTCTCTTAGGAGTCGAATTGATAGGCTTAAAGATTCGTTCATCTCCAATTGCATTAGATATTGTGAAAATGTTTATCCAAAGTGTCAGAAATGTTTAAAATTCCAACAGTGAGTTATGTTTAATATTCATTGTTCTGAAACTCTATTAACATATGGTAAAATCAGACTTTTAATTTTGTCAATATGAAAAGCGTCAAGTGATATCTCCTTGTGATTTTGATTTGCATTTCCCTGATTACTGATGATGTAGATAATTTTTCATTGGCTATGGTCATTTAAAATTCCTTGTTGTGAACCAATTATTTATAATATTTTGTCTCCACATATTTTTTATTAATTGATTTGTGGATTTTGAAAATAGTTGATAGTAATATTTGCTATATACATTGCAAAAATCTTTTTTTTCAGTCTTTGATGTCTTTGGGCATTTTATGCTGTTGTTTGTGTCAAACAAGGTTTAAAATTTAATGTGTTCAAGTTCTTGAATTCTTTCCTTTTAGATATACACCTATCATGTCTTTTGCTTAAATAATACTTCACTATGCCCACAATATAAATATTTAATTCTCTACTTCCTTAGTTAAATATATTCCTAGGTACTTTATTTTCTTTGTTGCTGTTGTGAAGGGTACTGAGTCTTTGATTTAGTTCTCAGTTTGACTGTTGTTGACGTGTGGGAATGCTACTGATTTCTGCATACTGATTTTATAACCTGAGATTTGCTGAATTTGTTTATCAATTTCAGTAGTCTCATGGCAGAATCTTTGGGGTTTTCTTGATATAAGATCATATCGTCAGCAAAGAGTGATAGTTTGACCTCTTCTGTCCGCATTTGGATGCCCTTGATTTCCTTTTCCTGTCTCATTGCTCTGGCTAGGACTTCCAGCACTATGTTGAATAGAAGTGATGATAGAGGGCAACCTTGTCTGGTTCCAGTTCTAAGTGGAAATGTTTTTAATTTTTCCCCATTCTTATGATGTTGACTGTGGGTTTGTCATATATGGCTTGTATCATTTTTAGGTAAGTCCTGTCTATGCCTATTTTGTTAAGCATTGTTATCATAAAAGGGTGTTGAATTTTTTCAAATGCTTTTTCTGCTTCTATTGAGAGGATCATATGGTCTTTGTTTTTGCTTCTATTTATGTGGTGAATTACATTTATAGATTTGCATATGCTGAACCATCATGCCTGCATCTCTCGGATGAAGCCCACTTGATCAATACTTAAGTGCACATGTAGTAGTAACATTCATCTGGTGCCAGTCAGATGGGAGGGGGGAGGCGGGGATGGGTAAATATACACCTAGTGGGTACTGTGTGCACCGTCTGGGGGCTGGACAAGCTTGAAGCTCTGACTTGGGTGGGGCAAGGACATATACCTAACCTAAACATTTGTACTCCCATAATATGCTGAAATGAAAAAAAAATAATTCCCTATATTTTTTCAAAGTTTAAACATTATTTGTTATATAGATATTTAATATACCTAGAATTGATTGTTTATTATGGTCTGAGATAGAAGTCTTAAGACATATGTTTACATATTTACAACCAACTTTCCCAAGCCATTTATTGAATAATTATTACTTTCAACAACTATTTTATCTATGGTGCCATCTCAATAATACACAAAATTTTCATATGTTGATAAGTCTGGCTCTGAGCTTTCTATTCTAATCATCTGTTCTAATTTCCCCCCAGCTCCTCTTAAAAATATCATAATGTCTTAGCAGCTATGGCTTTTAAAAAATTTCTACTATCTCATTGAAACAGAATCTCATGCCATTCTTCCCTTCCAAAAGTGTCTTGGCAATTCTTGACCATTTAAACATCCCCGTGAATTTTAGGATCACCATATCAAGTTCTGTAATTAAATAATTAAATCCCATTGAGGTTTGTGTTGCATTAAATTTATAAAATACTTAGAAAAAAAAGTATTCCTTATAATCTTGGTTTTTTTTCATTATTATGGCATATTTCCCATATATTTGGGATATTTTGCATGGCTTTAGAAAAAGTAAATTATTTTCTCCATAATAATATTGGCTAATCTTTTGACAAATTTATTCCTAGATAACCTAGAAATCGAGTGGCAATAAAAATTGTTATGTAAACTGGCAAACTTTTGAGACTGCTAGAATAGAGATCACATGAAATAATGGGACGTTGTAAATATACAATGTGTCTTCTCAGGTGAATCAAGATATACGGTTACTTAACCTTCATATGAGTTTGTGTGGTCAATGAGATGTTTCTATTTATTAAATTTGCAAAATTCTTGTTAAGGATGTACAAAATGCTATTGATTTTTACATTGATTACATATAAAATAGTACTACTATCTTAATAGTTTGTACCTTTCTACATAGTTTTTAATAAAATATTGATATAAATTTTTGTTTCTTTTTAATCTTAGTCATTGTGCGCCTGCACATATGTTTCTTAGTGATTCGGTTTGCATGGTCAGAACAACACTAGCTAGCGGCAGGAAACGTGTGCATCTTTTTCTTGCTACTGACTTTCCAAGAAATGCTTTTAAAGTTCTATCATATAAAGTGGTATTTGCTGAGATTTTTGTGATCAGTTCTTAACTGGATTAAGAAAACTTCTTTCTACTCCTAGTTTTCTAAGATTTTTTAAAATGAAAATATTAAATAATTGTATTAAATATATTTCAGCAACTATGAAGGATCTTCAAGAAGTCCATAGAAAACTTGTATTAGGACACTCTACATGGATTACAAAAGTTTTATGCACCAAAATAAACATACAATTTGGTATACATATCTGAACAGGATTCAGTTTGAGTCACTGAGAAGGATAAGACATCAGTTTGAAAAGAGGCCCTATCAGGGTAATATGAATTCTGCTAAAATTGAAGCAAGAACAAACATCGTATTTATGGTGAAGCATAGGTGGAAGAACGGTGAAATCACTGATGCTTTACAAAAAGTTTATGGGGACGACAGCCCAAAGAAATCAGCAGTTTACAAATGAATAACTCATTTTAAGAAGGGAGGAGTAATGTTGAAGGTGAAGCATTCAGTGGCAGACCATCCACATTAATTTACAAGGAAAAAAATTCATCTCATTTGTGTCCTAATTGAAGAGCACTGAAGATTAACAGCACAAACCACAGCCACCACCAGAGACATTTCAAGTAGTTCAGCTTCCACAGTTCTGACTGAAAAGTTAAAGTTGAGCAAACTTGCTACTTGGTGGGCACCAAAACTATTGCACCCAGATCAGCTGCAGACGAGAGCAGAGCCTCTAACAGAAATTTTAAAAAGGTAGGATCAAGATCCGGAAGCATTTTTTCAAAGAATTATAACAGGAGATAAAATATGGCTTTACCAGTACCATCCTGAAGACAAAGCACAAACAAAGCGATGGCTACTGATAGAAGTGGTCCAGTCACAGCAAAAGCAGACCGGTTAAGTGCAAGGGTCATGGCAGCAGTTTTGGGGGATGCTCAAGGCATTTTGCGTGTTGACTTTCAGAAGGACCAAAGGCCGATAACATCTGCTTATTCTGAGAGTATTTTGAGAAAGTCGGCCAAAGCTTTAGTGGAAAAATGCCCAGAAGTTTCACCAGAGAGCCCTTCTCCAACAACAGTGCTCCTGCTCATTCCTGCCAGCAAACGACCAGTTTTGCAAGAGTTTTGATGGCAAATCATTGAGCATCCACCTTACAGCCCTGATTTGGTTTCTTCTGACTTCTTTTTGTTTCTTACGTTTAAAAATTCTGTGAAAGGCATCCATTTTTCTTCAGTTAAGAAGTAAAAAAGAGTGCTTTAACATGGCTAAATGCTTAAAACCCTCAGCTCTTTACATATGTAGCAATGGCTGATATCATCACTTACAAAAGTGTCTTGAAATGTATGGATCTTATAGTGAGAAATAAAGTTTATATATTTTATTTTTATCTTTTAATTACATTTTTCCATGAACTTTTTGAAGTCCCCTCATATGGTTATTAATGTATCTATGTTGTCTTTTTTTAATTCAGTCAATAGTGACAGATTATAATTTCCTACAAATTTTTTAAAAAATTCCAATTTTAACTTTTAGCTGTCCAGTTATTTATATTATATAAAAATAATTTACATTTTATAAGAAAATATATGAAATTTTAAATTTTTATATAATGTTAATGTCTTATTTTGTCTCTAATCTTTCTCTGGGTATTTTTTATTCCTCATAATGAACATTTTTACTTTTTATTCACTGATATTGATGGATGTTTGTTTATTTTAGTATAATTCCAAATATTTAGCTAGTTTTTTTAAAAAAAAATCTTTGTTTCTTAGGATTCTATTTAACTTATTTCTCTTAGTTATTTTATTTTAGATATTTATTTATGTTCATTCTACTATTCCTCTAACATTGTTGGATAAAATCTTGACTCGATAATTTTTAATATAATTTTTATTCTATGTTTTTAAAGATAAATCCTCTTTATCAGTATTTTGTGGTTTTGAAATATAGTGTCTTCTTTATTTGTTTTTAAACATATTAAACTTTCTGTTATAATACTGTGTAACCTTTAAATATTTATTTATTGAAATTGATATATTCATAAAATTTTTGAAATCAATTTTTTCTACTAGGCTTTTAAGGAGACATGGGATTATTCTACCCCAATTTTCCCTTTAGAAAAATAGAGACAATAATGTAATTCTCTTGGTAGTTGCCTCAGTATTTCTAGATTAAAAAAAAAAAAACAAAACTCTTATTTTGGGGAAAGAGGGGAGGTGGGAGAGGTAAAAACCCACCTAACAGGTACAATGAACACTGTTCAGGTGATGGACACACTAATAATCCTGGCGTAAGCATTATAAAAGCTATCCATGCAACAAAAACATTTGTAACTCCCTTAATATTTTGAAATAAAAACATCTCTTACTACAATTTGTTGAGTTAGCTTGGATTTATAAAATTATCCATTGACTTATATTTAGAGTACAAGGATGTAGTTCCCTCATACTTATTCCCTCCCTGTCTCTTTTCCCCAACACACAAGCTTCCTGTCCCCCTAATATCCCTATTCACTTCTACTGCAATTTTTGGTTGGACAATCTCACTTACAACTGACTCACAAACCATGGTATGATTATACTTATTATAATTTGAATGACCCGGAGTCAATAACTGGCATTAGTTTCATTTACTTAATTTATTTTTTTATGCACTCATCACTAATATATTTCCAAAGGCAAGTTTCCTTGGAACACTGTTGAACACATTTGGACATCTTGGAGGCATCCTTTCCACCACCTACATGGTGCCATTCTGATTGCAACTACTTTCTCTGTAGCTCTGTGACACAGATTTACTCTTAGGGTTCCCTCTTGTGCATCAACATGACAACTTCTTCACCTTTTTTCTGAAATGGAAAACCCATTTCTACATTCCATATCTTCTTCTTCTTTTTTTTTTTTTTGTATACTCCTCCATTTTAATGGAGCTCACTTCACCCTATTTCTTGAAAGAGTATACATGAAATGTCATTTTGTTTAAAACTTGTAGTCTCAAATTTTCTCCATACTTTATTGAAAATTTTGTTTGGTGTTGAATTCTACACTTATTTTCTTCAAATATTGAAGCACTGTTCAATTTTCTTCCAGGTTCCTGTGCTGTTGAGAAAGTCTTTTCAACCGTGATACTCAGTTTTAATGGTTTTTTTAGTTTTTTTATTTCTAATAGTTTTTAACATTTTATCCTTATTGCTAGTTGTCTGAAATTTACTATGATGATCTTGAGCTTTGTTTGTTTATTTGTTTTTAAACAAATATTATACTGGAAACTCAGTAAACTCTTTTAAACCTCAGAACTCCTATTCTTCATTTCTGGAAAATTTATTAATTTTTTTCTCACCACACTTTCTGTTTTATTCTCTCTCTCTCTCTCTCATAGTTGTTATTAGGAAGTTGAATTTCCTGAACATATCTTCTAAATGTCTTACCATAATATTTTTTAAATTTTCTATTTCTAAATTTCTCTCTTTACTTCTTGGAAGGTTTTCATAAGTTGATTGCCAAAAGGATCACAAGTCATTTTACAAAATTTCTTTCATCATATTTTAATTTCTAAAAGTAAATTTTTAACTACAGATGATTTCTTATTTTAGCATTCACATCTTATTTTTGACCACTGTATCATTTCACTTCTTTCTGAGAATGTTAATAATACATCTGTTGGTTTGATGATTATAATTTCTTGCATTGTCCTTTATTTCTAACATGTCCTTTTTTAAATGATTGACTATGGTTCTTGTGGTCTTTATCTTTTATATTAGAGGTATATTTAAGTGATATATGATCTTTAGTTGTTTACTAATATTCAAATTTTAGCTACTAAAATTATTATGGGGATCACTAAGTGTATGGGGGATGACTTGCCCAACGGTGGATTTCTCTCCTGGGGGATTTAACTTGAATCTGCCCTTCACACTGGTGGCAATTATGTCAATTTCCCTTAATGCTAATTAGCTTCTCCAGAAAGGGATGCTGTGAGGTGGGGGGAGGTGTGGATTGTAGGTGGGTATCTATGGCAGTTCAGTAGAAACAGTGAAAGAAAGAGGACCGGATGGGTCTCATATTCAGCTTTTATATTTTGTTTACTTTCCCTTTTTTTTGAGTATAGATTTCCTCTGACTCAACCTATTTATTTAGTAAATTCCCATCTTACGCTGCAGAAGTAGTCACCTGTTGGCAGGGTGGGAAAGCTGACACTCAAAATCTCTCTGCTTCTTTGCTATCTATTCAGCCACCCATTACCAGCCCTCCCCTTACAAGAGTGCACAATCGTTTTGATTTCTGAGCTTTCACTGAGATTCCAGGATGAATCACCCAGTTTTTTTCTTTTAAATTATCCCTCTCTAGGCTTAAATTTTAGCACACTATGTCCTAGAAATTCAGTTTTTCTCTCATAAATCTATGTTACTTCATCATAATTTCACTAATATTCCATGGCTATAGTTGTCTTCTCCTTCATTGCTTTGAATTGATGAGCTTTTGTTTTTTTTAATATACTTTGTTTTTTTGAGCAGTTTTAGTTTCACAGGAAAATTTAGTAGAAGGCATAGAGTTCCCATGTATCCCCATCCCCTAGCATGTAGCCTCTCCCACTATCACCAAAGAGGTACATTTGTTATAATTCATGAACCTACATTAACAGATCATTATTCCCCCAAATCCATAATTTACCTCACAGTTCACTCTTGGTGTAGTATAGTCTATGGGTTTGAACAAACATGTAATGACATGTACCCACCATCATAGTATGATACACGATTGCTTCATTGCCTTAAAAATTGTCTATGCTTTGACTATTCACTATCCACTAATACTTCTTAACCGCTGATCTTTTATTCTGTCTCCATAGTTTTGCCATTTCTAGGATATCATATAGTTGGAATCAGACAGTATGAAATCTTTTCAGATTGGCTTCTTACGCTTAGCAATATGCATTTTTTTCAATGCCTTTTTGTGTCTTGATAGATCTTAATTTTTAGCCAAGAAAAATTTTTCACTCTCTGGAAGTCCACAGTTTACTTATCCATCCACCTATTGAGGGGCATCTTAGTTGCTTCCACATCCATGTGTAGGTATTTACATGGATATAAGTTTTCGATTTATTTGGGTAACACCAGGAAGTATATTTGCTGGATCTTACAGTAAGAGTATGTTTAGTTTTGTGAGAAGCTGCCAAACTATCTTACAAAGTAGATATATTATTTTGCATTTCCACCAGCAATGAAAGAGAGCTCCTATAGCTTCGCAGCCTCATCAGCATTTGGTGTTGTCAATATTCTGAATTTTGATAATTCTAATGGGTATATAGTGGTAACTTGTTATTTTAATTTGAAAATCCTTAATAGCATATGATGTTGGGAGTTTTTTCATATGTTTATTTCCCATCTGCATACCTTCTTTAGTGAGATGTCCATTCAGGTCTTTTGCCCATTTTAAAATCCAATTTTTCACTTTGTCACAGTTGAGTTTTATGAATTATTTGTATATTTCAAATAACAATCCTTTATGTGTCTTTTGCAAATATTATAGCCAGTCTGTGGGTTGTCTTTTCATTTTCATGACAGTGCTTTTTGCAGAATGAAAATTATAAATTTTAATAAAGTTTGGCTTATAAGTTATTTCATTCATGGATTGTACCTTTGGTTTTCTATATAAGAACTCATCACCATATCCAAGGTCATCTAGGTTTTCTCCTATGTTATCTTCCATGAATTTTTTAGTTTTACTATTTACATTTAAGACTACAATACAATTTAAGCTAATATTTTTTTAAAGGGTATAAGAACCATGTCTAGATTAATCTTTTCACATGGATGGCCAGTTGCTCCAACACTGCTTGTTGGAAAGACTGTTTCTTCATTGTATTGCATTTGTCCTTCGTCAGAGATCAACTGACTATTTTTATGTGGGTCTGTTTCTGGGATCTCTATTCTGCTCTGTTGGTCTGCTTATCTATCCTCTCTCCAATATAACACACTTCTAATCACTGCAGTTTTATAGGAAGTCATGGAGTCAGGTAGCCAGTCCTCCAATTTTGTTCCTCTCTTTTAGTATTGAGTTGGCTATCCTGGATCTTTTGTCTGTCCATATGCTTAAGAACAAGCTTCTTAATTTTCAAAAAATAACTTACTGGTATTGATTGGAGTATGTAGATCTGAATGCATAGACAAAATTGGGAAGAACTGACATCTTGACAATGTTGAGTCTTCCTATTTGTGAACACAGAAAATCTTTTCATTGATTTAGTTCTACTTTGATATCTTTCATGAGCATTTTTAAGCTTTACTCATATAGATCTTATACATATTCTGTTAGATTTATTTCTGAGTATTGCATTTTAGGGGCTCTAATCAAAATGACAACGTGTTTTGTTTTCAAATTTCACTTGTTCATTAGTGGTATATTGGAAAGCAATCAACTTTTGTACATTAATCTTTTATCCTACAACCATGCTATAATCACTTTTAGTTCCAGAAGGATTTTTTGTTTTGTTTTGTGTCATGTTAATTCTTTTGATTTTTTTGCATATACAATCATGTCCTCTGTAAATACAGATATATGTCTGTCTTCCCAATTTGTATACTTTTACTTCTTTTTCTTCTCTTATTGCATTAGCTAGGAATTCCAGTATGATGTTTAAAGCAGTAGTGAGAACCTTGTTTCTGATCTTTGCATGCAAACTTCAAGTTTCTCACCACTAAGTACAATGTTCGCTTGTGTCATTGGGCAAGTCACCTATATGTCAAATGAATGTATGGATCTATTACATCTTTCAACTGCCCAGGCTTTCTATGGTTCTATGATTCTATAAATATCTACGAAAGATTGAGTGTGCATCTAAAAATTATGTTATTTTTATGGAAGAACAACCATTAAAAGATGTCACTGCACCATGTTCATCTCCACCAAACCTACAGGTGGTTGAACTAACTATTGGGTGTTTGTCCTGTGCTTGGAAGCTGCCAGAGCAGACGGTTTGATAATTAAATAGTCCTCCACTGATGACGGTCCCATGGTAGTCTTTCTAGCGAATACACTAGCAAGAATTCATGTACTAACACTGCCAGACTCTATCTCTTCAAACTCAAACTAATTGACTTTGGGTTGTACATGGTAGAACCTATATATGGGGGAATAAAATATTTGTTTCATTTCATAAACAGCACTATGTTATCTTGTTCACTTACATAACTTCAGCAATGACTTTATTTTATAAGCACAAAACCAGATTGGTCATACAGAAGAAATTTAAAACTATAAAGTATTTCTTAATAAATATGCACTTAATTGCATCTGTCATTGTAACACTCATACACACACACACACACACACAATGCCATGCTTAATTTTATTCTCCCTCTTTGCTCTCCTCTATTAAGTCATATTTAAATTCATTATGGAAAATTGGAAAAATTGATCTTTTTGTGATCAAACACATTTTCCAGTTAATCCTGGCAACTCAATGTAATGATGATGAATGTTATTAATTTAGCGTTCTATGTCCTATTAGAGACATCTTTATAAAGAAACATGTCAGTTGTGGAAGTACTTGTTTAGATCAAAAGATGCAACTAACCTTATGAGGTCTTTGGATTAAAGATTCTTTTAAACCATCTATTTTCTTCTGTTTATGTTTCCTCTTTCCTCATATAATTTAGATGGTAAATATTGTGTATTTTTTCTTTTTTTTGTTTCTCTTTTTATTTATTTATTTAAATTTCATAATATTACAGGGGTACAAATGATTTGGTTACATAAATGGCTTTCATACCATGCCCACCCCCCAAATAGTGTGCATTATACCTGTCAGGTGTGATTTTACTCATCCCTTCCTCCCTGCAGAACAGCACTTCTACAACAATAATCCAAATGGCTTTTACATTTTCTGCTTTCAGAGTTTCAAATGAGAAATGGCCCCTGTCAAACACAGTCCATGGAATCTTGCCAAGAACTACGTTCATGATCTTTGCAGCAAATCCTTCCCCTGTCGAGCCTGGTGCTGAGACCATGGTCCTGAATGATACCTTGATGGTAGCCTGTAAGAGACCTTGCAGTAGAGGACACAGTGTAACCATGCACAGATAAGCAGCTGTGAGATAATCCACATGTGTTATTTTAAGCCACCATGCCATGGTCAGAAGAGGTTTGAATAATGCAGAGTGCATGCATATTTTTGGTGTAACTTTGGGGTTCCTGTAGAGATTTTCTGGGGCCATTTTTAAAAATCAATTTCCTTTGTAAGCTTCACAATCTTCATTAAATTCCTGGGTTTGAGAGAGAAGAAAGAATATAAATTGTTCACAGGATGAAGTGGGAGGGAGAAGGCAGGTTGAAAGGACCTAAGCAGAACTAGTCTGTCCAGTGCCTATAATTAGACAAGTGTGATTCTTTCTGAACTCCCTTTGCTTCAGTGCAATGAGCGTGCCTCAAGAGAAATCAGGTGTCCATGTGGGACTGCTTCAGGATCTACTGAATGTCTTTCCTTACTCTCTCTCCTGTAATATTGAGCTTCTCAAGGGCAGAATTTGTTTTTTCTTACTGTTTAGTATCTTTTATACTCAGTACAGTGTCTGGCACAAAGTAAATAAAAGTAATGTTGATTAAATTTAGTTGAATTGATTTATTTAATTATGTCCAAGAAGTATCTATAAATTGGTAATTTACCTCCATTGACCACATAATAAGTTCTTTGGGTCCCTATTTTTTAATCACTTGCTGAAATATGGCCTTGAAAAATGTTTTTCAGTATCTGTTCTTTGGTAATCCACAATATTTCTTGAAACAAACCATCCTGAATCCTGCAGCCTCCTTCTTTCATTCTTAATTCTCTAGTGAGAGAAGTTAGATGCTGCTATAAATTAAAGAAGAAACACCCAAAGATGTCACAGGTCAAGCCTTAGATAAATATAATATGTTTACATACCTAAATCCCCTTAATCAGATAACATTTCTTGGCCACTCATCCAACTAAGCTCAAAAAGTGAGGTATACTTGTTGAGGAATAGAAGTTGGGGTTTGAAGTCAGATGTGTGTGGTCCCAAAGCCAAGTTCTGTCTTTTACTCGTGTTGCGATGCTGGGAAAATCACTTGAGTATATGAATCTCATTTTTTAAATCTTTAAACAGGGGTAATGACATTAATAGGTAAAGAATGTATTGTTACAAAGAACGTACAAATAAAATAATAGATACAAAATAATATCCTGTGGTGGGCAGAGTTCTAAATCACATCCCCCTCAGTATTCCTCACCTCCAAGTATTCCCAGCCACATATAATTTCCCCATGTTGAGCAACTTGATTCTAGCCAATAGATTATGGAAAGGGTAAAGAATGGTTACTTTTGTGATTAGGTTACAAGAGATTATGATTTCTGCCTTGCTAGTAAACTCTCTCTGTCTCTTTTGCCAGCTCTGATAGACGAGACTGTCATTTAGGAGAAACTCACATGGCAAGGGACTAAGTGTAGCTTCCAACCAACTGCCAACAAGCAACTGAGTCCAAGAGTCCAACATCCTGTGAGCAACTGAATCTGGCCAACAACCACATGAATGAGCTTAGAAGCTGGTACTTCCCTAGTCTAGCCTGATGCTGAGACCACAGCCCTGACCAATATGTTGATTGTAGCCTGTGACAAACCTTGAAACAGAGGACTCAGCTAAGTCATGCCCAGATAAGTGACGCCAGAAACAAATGTGAGATAATAAATGCATGTCATTTTAAGCCACCATATTTTGCAGTAATTTGTTAGACAGCAATAGATAACTTTTCAAAACAAAAAGTAAAATTATTTTATAATCACTATTTTATATTTTATAATCCCTATTTTGTATGCATGTATACGTATACATACAAACATGTGTGTGTGTGTATATATATATATATATATATAATTGTTGTATTCAACTACAGTGACAAGAGTATCTTCAAACAACATGTCTTGTTAAGAACTTAAAGAAAATTGCAGGAAACTTTCAACAGTTGAGGATGTCAGTAGGAAAATGATGGCTTCTCAATTGCTATATGTACCACAGAGAAGTTGTCCGACTCATTGCTTTGCAGATTTAGAAACTTTATTCTTAAGTGATTTGAAAATGGATTGGATTTGAGAGTTGATTCATGTAAAAGAACATAGGGTATTCAAAATAAAGAAGTACATGTAAATGGATTAATTGTAATGAGCTCTATGGGGTCCTGTGAATTAGAAAGCTCAAGACATATTCTAGAGCCTCCTTTTCCTCAGGGCCTCTGGCACAGTTGGCCACCAGATATTCCATTTCCACATGTTTTGCTATAAGTCTCGGAAGAGATGGAGCCCTCATCTACACACCAGTTTCTTGGCAACTTCTGGACAGGCAATGCCTTTGTCTGTCTACTTCTCCTTGCTGAAGTCTTCCATTGCTGAACAGCCCCCATGACTGGCAAACTTTCATTAAGTGATTAAGACATTGATCACCCAAGCCTGAGCCCAGGGACTATTTTATCTGTGAGGAGCATTTGCCCATCTCTGTGCTTCTTAATTCTGTACTAATTTCACAGCTCACTGTTCAGTGTTTGTGCTTCCGTGTATGTGTCTGGAAGTGGTGATATGCTCCCTCTTGCATGGCCCACTGTAGACTCTGACAAAGTGAAGTCAGAGACACTTACTTTGAAGTCTTATTTCCTAATATTTTTTGTTTTATGCATTTGTATAAGAGCATCCGGTATGCATCCGAGTGAGCAAAGCTTGAGATCCGAATCCCTGCGACATCTCCATTTTCTCACCTTGAACACTGCGTTATTTATCTACACCATGGTTTACTCACCTACACATACAACATAATTCCTACTGCAGAGTTTTAATTGAGAACTCCTTAAGTGAAAGCAAATAAGACTTAATAGCAACTATTAAATTCCCCAAGTACTTGGCTAAAGCCTTTACATACGTTTTAAGTTTAGTCATTATAACTATTACAGGGCAGGTATGATTATTACTCTAATTTTATTAATAAGAGAACTAAAGCTCAGATAAGACAAATAACTTACCCAGAGTCATAAAATTCATAAGTAATGGAGCTTAGGTTTGAGCTTGTGCAGTCTTCTCTTAAGAAGTTTGTTTATCTATTTCTGCTAATTAAAGCTAAATCAAAATACACTTGGGTAGAGAACCCAGAACATTTTCCATCACATAGTAGTATGCAATATATGTTGGGTAATAATTATTTAGTTCTTAACTAAGATTTTTGGAAAATTCATTTTGGACATAAATAATTTAATCCTAACCTTTATTCTCAGTCTCATATATAATAATCAACTTTATGTCTCTGATTTATTTTTTTTGTTCCAGAAAAGGTCAAAGAATAGGGGATGTAGATGAGAACATTTCACTCCTGCCTTAATCTCCTCCTTCTCTTCCTTTCCTTCCTCCCTTCCTTCCTTCCTTTCCTCCTTCCTTCCTTCTTTCATTTTTTCTTCTTTATTAATTCATTCACAAATGATTATTGGACACCTACTATGTCACTCACAGGTATGGTGCTAGTCACTTAGAATACAAACCAGGTGAGAATGAATTACATACAACCACAAGTCAGTGGTTTAAAGCCATGACGGTTTATCTCAGATCCATGTTATAGGTCTATCACAAGTGAGCAAAAAGGACTATGCTTTACGACATCCCCACTCAGGTCCCCAGATGATAGAGACCCATCCCTGTGCCTCTAGGACCAACTTCTGAGTCAAGAAAAAGGGAACATGGTGGATGTGCACTGGCTCTTAAATTACAGCTCTGCCTGAAAGAGACAAGTGTCCCTTCTATGCACCTCTCCTGGGCCAGAGGAATCCCGGGGCCACACCTAACTTTAAGGGGAAAGGAAAGTGCAATCCTGTCATTACCTGGCTGGCAGATATGCATGGTGAAGAGCATAAAGACCTTGGGAGACAATTTTACCTGTGTGCCTGTGACCCACAGTTAGTATGTTTAAGGAGGCAAGCGTAAAGGAAGGAACGCCTCACCCCTGCCTCATTTGTGATGCATTACTGCATTCTCCCATCATTTTCAATTTTTTCTTTCATCCATTTGCTCATTGATTACATGCATAGCACATGTTAGGCACCGGGGATAAGGAAGATAATACAATAAAAAAAATAAAGAAAAAGAAAATAAGAAAATAGCTGCCTTCATAGAATTAATGTTGCAAAGGAGGGAAAATAAATAAAATATATAATATGTCAGAGACATGATGGCTTTACACTGAAAAAAATAAAGCAGTGAAGGCGGGAGGAGATGAGGGTGCGTGGGAAGAGACTTCATTTTAAACAGGGTAATTATGGCTGGTTTAGCTGAGAAAGTGAAGTTAAACAGAGACCTGAAAGAGATGAAGGAATGAGCCCGAACATATTACCCGGGGGAAGATCATTATGTTCAGGAGCAGCAAACTCAAATGCCCTGAGGCAAAGCACACCCAGCACAAACCTGCTTCTGGAAAGCCTAGAAAAGGGCAGGGAGGCCAAGCAGGGAGAGCATGGCCCGGGAAGCGGCCTGGGGACCCAGAGGTTACCAGCAAGACTGTGGCTTTTAGGAGTATTTCAGGAGCTTTTTCTAGTTTTCACTAGAAATGTAACATAGTTTTTCTTACATTTTAAAATAGGTTCTCTGTTACTGAGGGAATAGACCGCATCAGGCAATGGCAGCAGCAGGAAGACCAGCAGCGATTTGGTGGACGATGTTAGCAGACTGTGGTGATGACCCAGGAGAGAGACCATGGTGGCTCTTTGCAGGACAGTAACAGTGGATGTGATGAGAACTGGCTGGTTCTGGACATATTATATTTTTAAGGAGTATAATATTCGATAGGAGACATATCGTTCCTATAAGATTAATAGCAGACATAAGGCATGCTCAAGCTTCTCTCAGGACTGACATTACGTGTCACTTAGCAAGATGACAAGCCTGGCCAGAGGATTTCCAGGGAACAAGACCCCCTCGGCACAAATGCAACTTTCATAAACTTTAAAACAAAGCTCACCCTTACAAAAATAAGTCAAACTCCCTTAGTAAAGAGACAGCTGGTAACTGCCCTGGACTGAAATAGGTATAAAAAAGGGAAAAAATCGACCAGACTCTGTTGCTGAGCAGATACCCTCCGATCTGTTGGTCACCTGGCCTTGACTGCATGGAGCCGTGCACCGGCCTGCCTGGCTGTCTGTCCTGTAACAGTGCTGCCAGGACGTACAGCAGGAGCATCATGAGGTGTCCAAGACACATCTTCGTGAAAATCAAATCAGGAGGAGAAATAATCCCTGGGGAAACTGATCAACCATGTCCACCCAAAAGCCTGGAACATGACAAGGAGCCGACAGGGTTCCTGGGAAATCAGACTTGAGATATGATAGGAAGAGGAGTCCACGATGACTACGATTTTTGGCCTGATCCCCTTTAGCAATGGATTTGCCATTTGCTGAGTGGAGAAAGACTATGGGCAGAGCAGGTTTGGAGAGGAAATAAGCAATTCTGTTTTGGATGTATTCATGCTGCTATCAGACATCGTGGTGCAATTTTGAGTAAGTAGCTTTATATAAATGTCCCAGATTCTGGAGAGAAGTCTGGACATAGCTGTGAATAGATAGCTTTGAACACTGTGAAGGTGGTTATGAGAGCGCAGTCCAACCCTTAGGGCTGGTAAATAAGAGAAAGAAGCAGTGAAAGCTACTTGGAAGGAGTAGTCACTGGAATATAAGGCAAGCAGGAAAATATGTCCTGGAAGTCAAGTAAATATAGTGTTTCAAAGAGGAGGAAATGAATGGCTTGTTGAATGCAGCAGACAGATCCAGAAAGGTGACATCTGAGAAGAGGCCATTGCTATTATCCATGTAAAGATCTTTGATGACTTTGATGCGATAAGTGTTAGTGAAATGCTGGGCCAGAGCCTCACTATGGAAAATAAGAAGGGAGGAATTAGCTACAACAAAACAAAGCCAACTGTGTGGCAGCCTAGGGTGGAGTTCTCTCTGCCGTGGAAGAGCTCCATGTTCAGGACCTGGAGTGGACATAGATTGTGATGGAGCAGGTGCTCACCTCCCGGTCTGACAATGGGGATTCTACCCGTGAACTCTGGCCACCTTATTCCTCCCAACCACAAGCCCCAGTGCCTAAAATCCCACTATTATTTATTCTCTTGGGTATTACGTGTTTATTTTTTAATAGCAAGCATCTTTTCTAACACTATTCCTTTAAGAAGTACCAAAATAAGCCAATGCCCCTCATGGAAAAACAAAGCAGACTTGGAGCTGGAGGACCTGTGTGGTCTCATATAAATCTCTGTTCCTGCCTTAGATTTACTGTCCCCCTGCAAAGCTGAAAGAAGAACAAATGATCTCTGTGAGCCCTTCATGCTGAGAGCAGAGCGATACGGGAATTGGATTTTTGATGGAGAAGAAGAAGGAATGATTTTGGAGCAGGCACGACTGCCTGGAAAGGTTAAAGAGGGGTCACTTCATTCCATCATTCAACTTACCATCTCCCAGACTTGCTTCTACTCTATAATTACAAGTATGAACAAGAAAATGTCCTCGTCTTAAAGGTACCTCCATCTAGTGTGTGGGTGAGGGTGGGTCACTTTCTGGAGGTAACAAATTGCAATGCCTGATAAGGGATTCTGGAAGAAAAGGGGTGAAGAGATGGAGGGACACCGTGAAGACAGAGGTGGTCCACCAGTCCTCTCCCCTGGCCCTAGTTTGGGAGGTGGTCTGTGTGCTGTGCATTAATGTCCCACTTAAGGCCCAGACTTTTATGCCCTAGAACAGATATTTCATAGGACAGTCTCTAGGCTATCGCTGCCTGGTAGATGCCCATTCTGCACTTCACAATCAATTAGCCCTGTGTCCTAATTAAAACTCAGTGGTAAGGCCATTTAATCACTTTCACCATTCAGAATTCTTACTTTACTTTTCACATGTGTTCTGAGAACAACACGTGGAAGATCCGATCGGCTTGAGAAGGAAAGCACCTATTTCCCACACGCATAATCATCGACTTGATTAATGGGCTTGTCCCGCACGGCTCTCTGCATTGCACTGCGCTCTTGCTTCCTGGGGTGGGCCTGGGGACAAACACCATGCACAGCGGCATGGGGCAGCTTTTTAAATCACGAGCTCCCAGTGACTCTCCCTTCCTCACTTCACAGGGAACCACCCATTTCATGAATCTGAAAAAAAGCCCTTAACAAAGTGCAGTTCGCATTACAAACAATGCACATGTTCTTTTACCATGGCTTTGTTGAATCATAATCAAACTGGAGAAGGTTTTAGTGCAAAATATTCTGCTTTCAAAAACTATACTGGGGGCCAAACAAATTGTTTCAAGGGGTTGGAGAAGTGTATTTCTTAATTTCTCATGCACAGGGAATTGTTGTGCCTTTTTGAAAACCTTAGGCTAAAAGCACACAGCTTCCTCCATTCGGTCCATGGAAGTGGCTTTGCTTTGTTTTATTTATTTTTATTACTCTATACAAAGAAACTTCTAACTTTGAGCAGCATCAAATCCAGATGGATTTGTTTTCTGTGGGGATTCAAGATAGACAGCCAACACAAGTTCCCAATAATGCCCTCCTTGCAAGGCAATGTGAACGTGAGCTTTTTTTTTTTAATTTTAAAAAACAAAACAAAACAAAACAATAAACAATTTTGTGTAGAGTCTGAATGCTGAACGCTTGAGTCTAAATTATAAGATACTTCTTTGTTTTAGTTTCTTTCTCTGAAAATATGAAGAATAATAGCAATAAATGAGAAAATACATGTGAAGTATTTGGAGTAATCCCTGGCATGGGGAGAATGCTCAAATAGTGTTAGTTGTTGTCACTACTTTGATTACCACTATTATTTTTTATTCCTTTCTCAGCATTGTTTGGTCTTAAGAAGAAACAAGATTGAACTAGACCAATCCATTTGTTTATTTTAATACCTGGATTTCTAAGGATAGAGAAGTGAAACCATGTAAAAGTCACCCACCTCTGATATATGTTTCAGGAATGCAATGAACAGCGATTGGTAGGCACTGGGAAAATGAGAAAGAAAAGCTTTGGAAATATTTCAGGTTCTCAATTCATTGGCCTTTGTGAGGGAATTTGGTAGAACAAATAGTCGTGTGGCATGGATGGACTGAAGTGTTCATATCTAGTTCATAAGTAAAGCTTTGTTCTGCATCTAAATATGTCTAAGAACAGCTAAGAACATTTGCTTCTAAAAAACCATTTAGTGACTTGTGGAAGTCAGTGATTATTAAGTATATACCCTCCTCAGAAAATAGTTATTGTAACCCCTCAAAATAGGAAGCTAAATCAATAAAAACACAAACACGAGCCAAAACATTGTTCAAAAGTAAAAGTAGTCATCAAGCTACTTCCTGCTGAATTGGGGCGATGCTGTAGATGGAGGGTGGAGATTATCAGGTGAAAAAGGGCATAAGCAATAAGCATAACCATGAGGACTGACAAGGTGAAACAGGCTGTGGCTTCAAACACAATGCCCGATACAGGCTGGGCTGCAAAGGAAACATGGGGCTTCCGGATGCAGAGATGTTAGTTGTACCCTTGGTGACCTGAGAGACTGGCTTCTGCAAATTCCGAAATCATGTACGGAAATACTTGCGCCGAATGAGGTTTAGGGTAATGAACCTGGCAGTAAGACAGATCAGCAGAAGAGGCGATAGCTCAGGGAAATCCTCGCTAAGGATTTGTCTCTCTTTCCTATAGACAGAACAAATCACCAAAGAAAGATTAGCGAAAAGCAAAAATAGGAAATAAGAACTCAAGAATAGGGTGCGGTAAGTTGTAATTAAAATGAGTTGTAATTGTTTAAAGAATCGGAATTATGTGTTCTATCTTTTGAATGAAAATAATCATTTTTCAATTCTAATTTATTAAATGCTTATTTGTATGCTTGGAAATACTTTAAAAAGTGATTATAAAAAAGAAAAATATACTTCAAAAATCTTTCAGTCACTGTTACTAAATTAGATATATTTCTCTAAGAAAATTTTTTCACAATTGTACTTTATTCACTTAACTGTAATTACCTAACATAAACAGGAAATAGCCTTTCTTTCATTTTACATTGGCATTTTCCTTGGTCTAGCTTGGTCTTCCCCTGCATCTTTCTCGGTGGATTATAACATACCTTCGAGTGTGCATGCTGTCATTTTAGTTAGTCCCATTCTGATAAGATATTTAAGCATTTTTTTCACAATTTTCCATGTACATAATAAAATCATTTTTGTCTATTAAATATTCAACAGTGCATTATGATTGAGTAGAAGAAAGAAATTCATAGATTAACATGATTGTCTTTTAAAACTAATCATGAGACTTTCGAGAGATGCAGCAATTGTGTAGTTTGACTTTGCCTTTCACCAATGAAGGGTGACCTGTTCACGTCCAGGCTTCCCAGGAGTAACCATAGACTCTACAGATTGTAATATATCATAGTCATTTCTTCATCATTCTCCTACCAACCGAAACGTCAACAGACCACATCAAGTCACACTTGAGCCCAGGGCATCCATAAGCAGGTATGCAGCACGTTTAATATTAAGGTGCAGTTGTAGATCAAGTTAATTCATAAAGCAGACATTGACATGTGTTTGTCATTTTATTTCGGCAGATGAAATTTTTTGTTACATATGTACATTAGTGCTGGGCTATCAGGCAGTTTCAGTCGGGGTTCTGTAAGTTGTCCATTCATCCTTTAAAGCAGGCTCTAAAGACGCCTCTGTAGAGTTGACAAAGGCTACCTTAGACATGAGACATTCCCTGTGTTTTGTATTTCAATGATATGATTGTCTCTCTGTACACCTTTCATTTTTTGTTATTTAAATCAATATTGTATTCCTTAATTTACAAAATTAACTTATCACTCTACAGTTTGTTGCTAGACATTGTTTTCCTTTTATTTTTTTATATTGGGCAAAGAAAAATATCAAGAATAAAATTCCTTCCAGGAACATTTATTGTCAATGTCTCTTTGACACAACCCGGTGCTGGGACAGTGAAAAGACCAAAGAGAAGTGAGCCCTCGGGAAATTAGTTTATATTAGGTATGTGAATACACTACAGATAATATCTACTGCAGAGAAATATTTATTTTGGTTTTGTTCTATTTAGAAAAAGAATTCTCAAGTTGCAATTACTTCGTAGCTCAGCCTTTAACTCTTCCAGAATTTCTCCAAATACAAGGAATCTCTTGGGCTTAATGAGGCTTATGTGGGAGGAAGGACCTGAACATCAATTGAGCTTGTACATTATTTTAATATTTTTCTTCTTAATTATCTGATGAATTATTAATATAATTAATTGTGTTTTTCAGGTTCAAATGAAGAAATTAAAACTCAAAGATGTTTATTTTATCCAGGGTGGTAAAATAAACTATCTAAACCTGGCTTACTGATTGTTCATTGAAAAGTAGCAAGTAAAACACTGATATTTAACAGTATGACACTGTCTGAACAAGATGATTTTATGTCTTCCTAGTAAATATCAGCCATTACCCGTTATTTCTGATACTATCATAGTGGCCCAGGGGTGAGTCACAGAAATACCATCCAAAGTAATGAACCGGTGGCGGCAGGAAAAAAGGCTTCAGCACTTGCTAAGACATATGAGTATTCCTAAGCTAACAAAAATTCATGATAAGGAGCTGAAATACTACACTGCTTATATGAATATTATCAAGATAACAAGGAGAAGAGATGTTTTGATAGCATTTGTTATTGGTTTTTAATAAATTAATTTATTGATTAAAAACAAGTGTTTAAATACCAGAAAAGGCATGGGTCCAGGACTTGGTTCTGCCATGGGCTTGCTGAGGCATTTTAGATCAGTCAGTTTATGACTTTAGGCCTCAGTTTCCTTATTTATAAAATTAAAAGGTTGAGAGAAATTGGAATTCCTACCATCAGCAAAATACTGTTTCTACTCCTGCAAGGGACAGAGAACAACATATGACTTTGTATCTTTGATCAACAGGGTATCTGAATAAAGGCACGGGGTAGGAGGCAAGGGACTGGAGATGGGCAGTGAGTGTCATAGATCCCTGATATGTGCAAGGCAGAGTGCTGGGAACATTGCACAGAGGATTAAAATTGACCTTGCCAAAACTCTAAGAAGTCAGTATGGCTATGTACATTTAATAGGGAAGATGTTGCTGGAAAGAATGGTTGGGTCAGAATTTTTTAACAACTGTGGTGTAAAGTCAAAGAGAATAACTGAAATAACAGACACAGGAAATTTTGAGATGACAGAAGAATAAGCAATTAACTCCTGTCAGAAGAGTTTTTTGTTTGTTTGTTTGTTTTCTTTTGTTTTTGTTAGTGAGCCTGGGGACATCTAGCCTACAAACACAAGAACTTTTCAAAGTCCTTCACTAGAGGCTGGAAATAAACAGCTGAGAGTGTAACATGGTAATAAGGATCAGGAAATTGATTCTCGTTCTAAATATCTTTGCTCATTCAGCTCCACACTTAGAAGGCCTCCTTGGAACTAAAAATATCACTCTAGGCAGTCGTGGCTCATTCTACCTAGTAAAACTTCTTTAAATTAATCTTACTGAGAATCAATTAAGAACGGAATGTTAGTTCTTTTCCAACATGTCTCTTTTTGTTCTTGTGTCTTTGCTCTGAAACTAATGAGGTCTTTACTTTTACTTTGACCTATCATACACGTGCCCACTTGAGTTTTTGCTAGGAAGGAGAGATCAGTTTGCTGCTACTCGCCATCTTACTGCTTTGCAAAGAATCTGCACTCAATTCTGAGTTCATGTTTATTAAACTCTGTACCAGTTTCTCACATATGAAGATTTAACTGATATTCTTAAAAGGAAAATTAAGTGATATGATCAGCAAAATATTAAAGACATTTCTTAAAACTGCAAAAATGTCACTGTCCAACAGTTTTCATTGAGTACATTATTATAAAATATAGTCAATTCTATACTCTAATGGTGAACTTAAAATGCCCTTTAATGTGAAATGAAATTTAAACAGTTGTTAGAAGTTTAAAACTATTTGAGGAAAAAATTATTCCCTTTTGGTTATATGGTCTAGAGAGAGTGTTTAGAGAGTATTATTCTGATAAATAAAGTAGCTTAGCTATTTGTGGCAAAATTTCTAGAATGTCAGTCTTTGAAGTCATCTATGGAGACAAAAGGAAAATGCACCACACAAAAGCTTAGAAGAGCACCTCTAAGAATTAAATCATGAAATTATGGTTTGATTCTGGAATTTGGATTTGGAAGGTATATGGAAAGACAGAGAGTGGAAACATAAGCAGTGGCTATGGGAGGAAGAGTCTTAGGCCAAGGAGCTGAAACTTCTGGAGAGTTGTGAAGTCATTTTTACATCAATGAAATACTGATAGTCAATTCATTCATTCACTCATTCATTAATTTATTCAGGTTTCTATTATCTAGGGCCTCAAAATTGGCAACTTCTTCCCCATTAAGCATAGTATTAATGAAAACCACCTCTCATATCATGCAATAGAACTGATGCATGTAGAGATAGCCTCTTTGTCTTGATCTAACAGATCCATCAGATGGAGCTTTGACTGTCAATGGCACAGAGATAGTGGGGTGTTTGGGACTCATAGCCATTTGACACTGCCTGCTTCTTGTCCTGCAAAGTAGCTTTGGGATCCACTCATTTTTTTACCTTTCTTCTGTCTCCCCATTAATTGGATAAATAATATATCCAACACCTATAATCAATTTATTTGTTGTTTAAGCTAGCCAGATTCATGATACCAAGCACCTAGGGTAATTGAGGGGCTTTGAGCAGCAGGCTGACCAGATTTGCATTTAAGAAAATTTTGCACTTGGAGGCTGAACTAGGATAGATTGAGACTCACTCAAGTCAATGACGCCAGCACATAGGCAGCAGCATGAGGGAAGTGAGAAAGGATGGATTTCTATGTTATTGTATAATGACTCTTCACTGAATAAGTTATGTTAGATTTTAAACTGGGAAATAGTCCTTAGGGCCTGTCATCAACCATATCTTGTCAAAGTGTGGCACCTACTATTGTATTAGGCTTGGCACCTAATACAATATGTTGCATGTTTAGGCAATCACTTGAAGCCTTTTGACAGACTGATTTACTAGGTTATGGAAGAACTCACAGATGTCTGATGCACAATTTGTGAGGCTATGGTCTGAAATGTATGATATAACAGTGAGCATGTCTGTATTGTAGAGACTTAGGTTGAGGTTTCCATTTGAAAGAGTGTTTGGATGTGTGTGTGTGTGTGTGTGTGTGTGTGTAGACATGTATGTCTGATGTATTATGTTGTGATATAGAAAAGTATGAAAATAGTTTTCAAGGACCTAAGAATGGTAGTAAGTAAATAATTCTGTTCTTAAGAAACAAGATAATACTATGAAGTCTGGTAATTTCCCTAGCAAGAATATCCTTATATAATGCTCTTCAGGGCTGTGGTGAAAAAATCGTTGTACACTGAAAAAAATACATTCTTAATGCTATCAGTATAAGCACTGATTGTATGGGATGCTAGTATATACCAGAGACATGGTTGCCTTTTCTTTCTGTAACACACAAAGAATGAGGGACATAAATGAGACTATTCCACGGGCGTATTGAGGTTCATGCACAGCATAACATAACTTGCTCTAACTCTTCCTGAAAGAAACCATATCCAAGTACGCATTTCTGAGAGTGACATTATTATCAGATAAATTTGTTTATTTATTTATATATTTATTTATCTTTGTATAATAATGATGTATTCATTTGACATTCGAATTAAATAGAATTGTTAATAATAAAACACAGCGGTCCCCATACCCATCACCTCTATGCTCCCAACCCCCCTTCTAAAGTCAACTTCATTCAAATATTTGCTATTGGCTTATTTATTTTACTTCCTATGCTTTAATTTCTATAGTAATCTGGGAGAGTTGTATGACAAAGTCCCTATACCTTAATCATAATTTTCTCACTTTGTA
Source organism: Avahi laniger (assembly GCA_963575035.1). Taxonomy (NCBI): domain Eukaryota; kingdom Metazoa; phylum Chordata; class Mammalia; order Primates; family Indriidae; genus Avahi; species Avahi laniger. The sequence continues at coordinate 5,263 of CAUYSK010037180.1, read as the reverse complement.
AGCCAATCATAAGAAGTGTCTGTGTGTTAGCTGTTTTTAACAAGTAGAGGTATACAGTTAATGTGAAATTTAATCTCAGCACACCAACATTTTCTGAGTCCAAATCTGAGTCACTGTGCTGCTTAGATTCTCTAAACATTAATGCAGTTAGAGCGCAGTGGGGCTCACTGCGTCCTCCAACTCCTGGACTCGAGCAATCCTCCCCGCCCCCAACAGCCTCCTGAGTTACTAGGACTATAGGTGTGCATCGCCATGCCCAGCTAATTTTTTATTACTGTTATTTTGTAGCAGCAAGAGGGTCTTGTTATGTTTTCTAGACTGTCCTCAAGCAATCCTCCTGTTTCTGCCTCCCAAAGTTCTGGGATTATAGGCATGAGCCACAGTGCTGGGCCACAGCAACTCTTAAGTGTTCAACATCTAATAGACACTATATATACAGTATTTCTATTATCCTTTATTCTTCACGAGAGTATCTGAGCTGGACCTTAGTGATCCAATGAATAGGTAAGAAAATGGAGACAGAGAGAGATTTCAAAATGTTCTCTGGGCCACATAGTCCTGCGATTCCAGGGCTGAGATGAGAAGACAAATTAACCTGCTCTCTGTCTACAGTTGACGCATTCGATATCCTTTGTTGATACTACTTTCCCTCAGGCACTGTTTGTCTATTCTACTACACTAAATTTACTGAAAAATTCATACTCTGACTTCTGATAAATTGTTTATGCTTCTCAACTTGCTGTTTGTGTCTTCCAGCCACTGCCTTGAGGGCAGTGTGTCCCACCCATTGTTTAATATCAAGAAGGGAGCTCGAGAAGTATCTGCTGCATCAAAATTCATACACACTAAGAAGGGCTCCCTGAATGGCTAATACGTGAGATTAACACTGTGGTGATTTCAGACTAAAATGGCTGGGGAAAATTTAAAGTTTTAGTATGCATTATAATAAGAAAAAAAGTCACATAAAGCTGTTTGTTTCTTTGCTTGTTACATAGGTCCCGAATTTTATCTGACAGCACACTGAAGATAGTTAAATTGGTAATAATGTTGATGATGGTCTAAATCTAGCACTTAGAATCTTCTAGAGCCTGTTCTCAGGACTTTACTCTGAGCTTTTTACTTTCTTTGTGACTTCCAATCTCTGAAGATATCTTTTTTTTTTAGCTTAGCTTGGTAAAACTCGACATGCTATATTTTTAAGAAGAAAAAAATATGTTCCAAAGGTTCTATAAATATTATTCATTTGGGCTTTAAAAATATTTTTCATCAGTTTGAGGTCTAAAAATGGAAGAAAGAAAACTATTTTACAGTGTAGGCACACAGGAAACAAAGTCCCTTTCAGCAGAGAAAGCTTTGTGATTAGTAGAGTGTATACAATTATAAACTCAATTGTTAAATCAAAACACATCCCAATCACCCTAGCATGTCACTTTTAATAGGCAATACATCCCCCAAGAAGGCAAGTTCTCTGCTAACAATATTGAACCAAACCATCAAAATTCAACGACGGGTCTATAAAATGTGAAATTCCATCAACAAAGTGCACAGTGGGCTGCAATGTGTAGATTAATGGCAGCCTGTCAAGTGTTTTAATGTATGCCTCAATCATTGGAACACATGTGATGATTAGTAAAGTATTTGGCCTGAGCAGTAAAAGATATAAAATAAATTAAAACCATGACACCTTCTGAATTAATAAAGCATTTGGTTATGCTATATTGATAAATCACCAACATAGATTAAAAAGCCCCATAACTGGATACATTTCCCCCTAGGCATGCTGAGAACTTACACTGGCCTCTTCCTGCTAATTGAGAATTTCTGTGAGTGCACAACAGTCAAGTCCCTGAAGAATCTCAGAATATGAACAAGCTCCAGCACCAGCTCTCAGCCTTGAATATAAACCGACATCCGTAACTGGCATCACTCATATTTCTTTTGAATTCCAAATACTTGATGAGATTTCTTTTTCCTATGCTTGTTCAGAATCATTTTCACTCCAAAAGCAGTTTTCAATATTTTCTTTGAAGCATATCTCTGGAAACACAGGAACTGAAAAACACACACCAGAACAGGAATAAGTAAATCCACTTTTGCTTTTCTTACTAGTGTAAATTATGTGAACTTGAGGCAGTGAAATGTTGAACATTTCTCTAGGTAGATTCGTCAGAGTAGTCAGGATAACCAAGTCCAGAGGTCACAGGGATGCACCTTGTGCTTTAGTGGCAGGTTTGGGAAATGAAGCTGCCCTGAAAATGTGGTTATAGCCTTTAATGCTCTATGCCAACTTTGTCCAGTAGAGATACTCACGATTTCGAGGAGTGAGAGAAAAACTTAATTAAGTGCTGTCCTTTGTAAGTAGACATCTCCAGGAGGAAAGGCACATTATGTTTGTTGAAGGAAAGCATATTGTTCACGGTTTGCTCTTCAAGGCTTGTTCTCCATTCTGAAGGTCCATTCAGTCAGCACCAAGGGTGGAAACACGTGCGAGGTACTTTTGCACTGTAAATAAAAAATGAACACGTGGATATAGCCCTTGAGGACCTCGCAGTTTGAGACTGGCAATTGCTGACAATTATAACACAGTGAGAAACACTATGAAAAGGGTGGGAGCTGGATGCTCTCTGAGTAGGTTAGATGGCATCTTACCGAATCAGAATGATGCACGAACATCAGAAAAGTCTTCCTCGAGGAATCAGAACAAGAAACTTACATTGGACAAGAAAAATGACCATGCTCCTGCATGAGGATATGGAATGAAGAAAATGTTCTCAAATGGACTACAGGGTTTTTAGCTTAGACGAGGAAGACACTTGGAGTGACTATTGAGGAAGGGTTTATAGAACATCTGTTTTCAATTATTTAAAGTTGGATTAACCTTTTCCCAAAGATAAAAAAGATGAGAAATCTATCAGGAGATAAATTTAGTTCTTTCTGTAATAGCTTTCAAAAAAGAAACCTATTTCTGAAGGGCAGGAGCTCCCCATCAACAAAGTTGTTCAGATGTTGAGTGGCGGCTTGGGAAAGATGTTGAAGGGTTTTAACTTTGGCAGTCTATATACATAGGGTATTAGTAGGGTGTCTCAGAAGGGAGAATAATTCACTGAAAGTCAACTTTAGGGCAGGCAGAATCCATAGAATACTCATTACAGCTCACAGTTCTCTTCTGCTATAGAATTTTTAGTATTCTTTGCATGATAAATGTAAACATCTTGTCACAGCTTAAAAACCTTGTCAGATATATAAACACCTTGTTCCTGGCCCAGAGTATGTAATGGATGTTTATGTTTATGTTCTTATATCCCATTCTCCTTAATATATATGTTTGGATTATGGAAGTTGGTGAATTATTTTATTTGGTTAGGGGTTTAGGCCAAACAAACTTTTGGATTATAAACACGGCAATTATCGTAGTCTTAGTATCAAATACAAATGTGGTGGGATTTCACATGTGTGTGTTTTCTGATTGAAACAGGAATAAATGACCACTGTAGAAAATGTTGGTAAATGTGAGAAGATAATGTATGTAAAATAATATCCTTTATAGACCCATTTATTAGTTTAGTTTCCCCAGGAGATATATTTTAATTTAGAACAATACTGTTCCTATATTGTTCATATGTTGCTTTCTTATTTTACATTATATACTGAGCATCTTCTCTATAATTAAATATTATTGAAATTTTAATTTTAAAAGCCATGCAATAGTTTCTATTATATTTGTATCATAATTTGGCTAATCAATCCCCATTGTTAAATATTTGATCTATTAACCACAATGTAATAAAGGCTGTATTGCGAATAGTATTTTTTAAGCTCAATGAATTAAAAATATTTTGTATTTTTTTACTTGAAAATGTAGACAGAATAAATGACTATGTGTTTATTGTGAAAGCAAAATATTAGGATGACAGAAAAGTCATTTATCGATTTCTCTCATTTTCCTTCCAAGAAATAGCAATTCTTAGAAATTGAGTGAACAAATATGCCAGTTTACACCCACTAATCTGGTGTAGTCACTAATGTAATAGAGAGATTTTAAATTCACAGAAATACATCAGTTTAGATGACAAATTGCGTAATAACCACAGTTAGTTTACAGAGTGAATGTGTATTTTATCTACATATTTGATTTTTGTATATTTTCTACATATGCAAATTTTGAGATAGAAGCTATCCTATTTATTTTTGCAACTTAATTAATGTTATTTCTCAAAGAACTTTTCATAACAGAATATAGATCTCAGATTCATTTATTTTAATTTCTGTATTATTCCTTAATATAGATGAACAATAACTTATTTCAATTTTAAAGATAATATACAATGACATACAATTATAAAATGAAACTTATGCAGAAATTTAATTTATCAATTAATAAAACTCCAAAAATGCTACAACTGGTTCAAAGAATTCAGTACACAAACACACATCCACAACACAATACATGCATGAACGTGCATACATAAAATCAAATATTTCAAAATAAATTTATACACAAATATCTCTTTTGTGCACTAGGGAAATATGATTGAGACCTAGGTGTATGGGATTTGGACTTTGGGCCCATTCCAGGGCAAAGGATCCCTATTCAATAAGTGGTGCTGAGGCAATTGGATAGCCCCAGGTAGAACTGAAACAGGATCCGTACCTCTCACCAGTCACAAAAATCAACTCTCAGTGGATGGCAAACTTAAACCTAAGACATGAAACCATAAGAATTCTGGAAGAAAACATGAGAAAAATTCTTACAGACATTGGCCTATGCAAAGAATTTATGAAGAAGGCCCCAAAAGCAATCACAGCAACAATGAAAATAAATAAATGGGACCTGATAAAATTAAAAAGCTTCTGCACAGCCAAGGAAACAATCATTAGAATGAATAAATAATATACAGAATGGGTGAAAATATTTGTATGCTTTATACCGATAAAGGCTGATAGCTAGAATCTATAAAGAACTCAAGCAAATCAGCAAGGAAAAAATCAAACAACACCATTAAAAAGTGAGCAAAAGACATGAACAGACATTTTTCAAAAGAAGATAAATTAATGTCCAACAAACATATGAAAAAATGCTCAACATCTCTAATCATCAGGGAAATGCAAATCAAAATCACAGTGAGATATCACTTAACTCCAGTGAGAATGGCTTTTATCAAAAAGTTCCAAAACAACAAATATTGGCATGGATGCAGACAGATAAGAACATTGTACACTGTGAGTGGGTCGGCAAACTACCACAACCTCTGTGGAAAGTAAC
>CAUYSK010037178.1:0-55678 GCA_963575035.1 Avahi laniger | reverse complement strand
CCAAGCTCAGAAGTGCCAGCCCCAATAGCTTGTGCTGTGCCCAGGAGGGGACCACCCGATCCCACAAAATGCACAATTTACTCATACCTTGCAGGGCCCCCAAACTCCCACATTGACCCCTGTGAGGAAGGGATGGCAGCTCTCAGGACCTCTATATCCCACAAGAGGAAAGCAGGGTTCAGAGAGGGGCATGCCTGGCCCAAGGTCACACAGCAAGGCAGGCACAGAACCCCAGCACATCTCCCAGTCTGGGCAGTCTGGGGCACCAATAACCACCCCTCTCCTTACAGGCCAGCTCAGCCTCCCCACCCCCTCCTGCCTCCTGCCCTCCCTCCCAGCCTCCCTCTCCCCACCCGCCCCTGCGTCCCACCTGGGTGACTGTGTAGTCCTTCTCTTCCATCCGGTCTTTGATGATGCGGATCAGCGGGCCAATGTTGTAGAACTCCGCTTCCTCCAGGACTCCTGGCAAAGACAGAGCAGCCCCCAGGTCATTCCTACTGCCCCCAAACCCACCTCCTGCTCCAGCCACACCTGAGAGGTGAGCTGAGCATTTGTGAGTTCAGGGGTCAGGCAAGTGGGAGCCCTTCTGCCCTTGGAGCCCACGGTCCCTGTGGAAGGGGCTCAGTGCCGCCCCTCAGCCAGCCCTGCGTCCCTCCCACTGTGCTGTGCATGGAAACCCAGGGGCACTGCCAGTCCACAATCTGGCCTGCTCTAGCGTTACCAGGAGACAGCAGGCTCCCTGGGACTGATCCCTCATGTCACCATGAGGAGGGCCTTGGCTGACCCCTGAGTACCTGCCCCCACTGATCAAGCACATGCTGAGCGCCAGGCACCCTGGTAGGCACATTCCACTTTTGACAGCAGTTAATTCTCAGAACCAGAAATTGGTACTTTCATCCTCTGCATTGAACAACTGAGGAAACTGAGGCTTTAACAGAGAAGCAGCTTGTCCAAGGTCACAGAGCCAATAAGTGGCACAGTAAGTTCAAGCTCCTTGGCTACGGAGCCCGGGTTTTCCCTCCAGAAATGCACGATCTCTGTGCGTGTGCATCGCCCAGCCTCAGCACTTCAGAGCCTGCAAAGCCCCTGTGCGCCCATCGCAAGTCCTGGGGACATGAGGAAAGCAGGTATTACCGTCCCCACTTACAACTGAATGGACCTGAGAGATTAAGCAAGTCACCCTACCAGTGAAGTGGAAGGAGCTCCTGGGTGTTCAGACCCCCCTAAGCTCTACAGGGCAGGGGACCTTCTGGCCCTTTCCTTGACGGGCCTCTGGGCTCTGGGGACAGGGCCTTTTATGGACTGAATGACTGTGTACCCCAAAGTTTATATGCTGAAAACTAATCCCCAGCGTGATGGTATTAGGAGGGAAGGGGGGGCCTTTGGGAGGTGATTAGGACACGAGGGTGGAGTCCCCATGATGGGATTAGTGTCCTTTTAATAAGAGGCCAGAGAGCTAGCGCACTCTTTCTGCCCCGAGGATACGATGAGAAGTCAGCAGTTTGCAACCTGGAAGAAGGCCCTCTCCAGAGCCCTACCTGCCGGTACTCTGCTCTTCGACTTCCAGCCTCTAGAACTTTGAGGAATAAATTTCTGTTGCTCATAAGCCTGCAGTCCCCAGGCCTGGGACTGGTACCAGTCTGTGGCCTGCTAGGAACCGGGTCGCACAGCAGGAGATGAGCGCACATGAGCGAGCAAAGCGTCATCGGTATTTATAGCCGCTACATGAGCTACACGCTGCCCTGGTGCTGCCCTTTTATCCTTACGACAGCTCAGCGAGGTGGGTGCTGTTGTCACCCTATTTCACAAATGGGGGCATGGAGGCACAGAAGGGTTAGGTCACTTTCCCAATGTCACACAGCTAGTAAGTCTCCCCCAAGATCTCCTATGGGGGCTGTAGCCCTGTCTGAAGGTGCTGGAGGTAGCAGGGCTTTCTGAATCCCAGACCCTGCAAACGAGTGTGGCTGTGACGCAGCTGGAGTGTTTACCTCCCCTCCTCGTGGGACCTGCTCCTGAGCCCAGGCCACGCCCATGGCATCTGAGCTCCCCTGGGGCTTCTGCGGGAAGCTGCCGGGCTCTGCAGAGCCAGGTACCTATGGTGGGCTCTGATGCTGAAGCCCTGACCTACTGAGTTGCTTGGCCTCCCGATCACTGTATCCCATAGCGGTGAGGGAGGGGAGACCACGACCCAGAGTGGGGAGGCATGGGCTGTGCTCCACCCACAGGCACACATGCCGGGCACAGGACTCATGATGTCTGTGGTCCCAAAGCATGCTCTCTAAGATGCAGATCATCACCCCCGTTTTACAGAAATGATGGGAGATGCCGAGAGGAGAAGTGACTTGTACGAGCTGGCCTGGCTGGGTTAGCTGACCCAGAGCCAACACCCCAAGGAAGAGTTAACTTGGCACTGACCATCGTCCCCGTCCTTGGCTGGGGCTCTGCTAAGCGGTCATTCCCCCAGACACAGCTTCCCCACCGTCCACTAGGCCCAGATGTGGACATCTTTCTACAGGGCCTTAGATACCCAGGTCTGGGAAGGCCCAGAGCCCTGCTGGGGAGCAGACTCCCCCCACCGCCCCCTACAACCAGCACCGTGCTGCAGAGCTGCCAGCCTCAGGGAAGAGTCACCGCCCCACCCACTTGCCGACTACAAGCCCTCACCAGGCAGAATCTGAGATACTGGATCATCAGAGAAAGAGAGTGATAACTCTTCCCACGCCTATCTCCACCTCATTCTCCGGAGCCCAGCCTCTGGGTGTGACCGTCCACACCTGGCTTCCTCGGAGGCCAGGGAGAAAGGGTAGCCCTGCCCACGACAGAGGCCGCAGGGCCTCGCTGGCTCCCTCTGTCCTGTGTCTCCATCACCTCCCCAGCAGCACCCAGGGAAAGCTCAGGCCTGTCAGCTTGGCGGAACCCCCAGGCTCAGCCCCGGCAGAGGCTTTGGGATGCGGCCCTGTCTGGGAGGGGAAGAGGCAGGAAACAAGGGAGAAAGCAGATGTCTGTCCTGGCTGGGAGAAATGGCTTTGGGCCGCCACAGAAGGCCCTGGCAGGGCCAGCATGTGGGCCCCAGGCCAGCCCCCTGGAGCAACTCACCCTCCTCAGCCATGTCCTTGTCCAGCACCAGCTTGCCATGACGGAGGAAGTTCAGGATGGGCCCAAAGTAGGTGGGGTCACGGTCAATGAGGTAGGCCCCGGTCTCATCCTACGGAGGTAAAGGACAGGCAGTGAGAGAAGAGTGAGGCCTCTCCCCTGCCCAACCTGGCTCATATGCCATCACCACAAGCCCGGGAAAGGACTGCAGGGAGGGAAGGAGGGACAGTCCAGTCTGCTCTTTCCTGAAACAAAGAGGAAATGATGGGAAAAAAGGCTCTGGGGCAGAGAGACCTGTGTTCAAACCCTGCCTCTGCCCTTTCCTGACTGCGTGATCCTGGGCCAATGGTTTGGCCTCTCTGAGCCTCACTCCTCTCCCCCATAATTAGAGGTCACTGTGAGCATCCAGTGAGAGGAGGTCTGAGTGGCACCCAGCCCAGCGCAGGCTCAGTGAATGTCCCTGCTAGAGGCTGTCCCCCTGAAGCCAGCCCCCTACCTCCACCAAATCCCTAGACTTACAGGGCATGTTTACAAGTTTGCAAAGGAGCCACTATCTCATTGGACACTTGCAGCCTGCAGGGAGGCAGGGCGGGCATCAGCACAACTCTACAGAGAGAACCCAGGCACCAAGAGGTGAAGGGGACTTGCCCAAGGTCAGCGTACAGACAATCAAGGGATACAGGGCACGGAGGACCTTAGAGGTCAACTCCAGACCAGGTTACAGATGAGGAGGCTGAGCCCAGAGCAGGGAAAGGTCTGACCCAAGGTCATGCAGTTTGCTGCAGTCAGGATGGGAGCCCAGAAACGGTGTCCTACTGGCCGGTGCCCCTCCCAAAGTAAGTCCAGCTCAAAGGCACCCCAGGACTCCTCCACCCAGCACCCAGCACCCCTGGGACCCCCACACCCCAAAGGGCAGGGAAAAGCAGGCTCATCAGCTCCTTTCCTTTGGGGAGAAGGGAAGGCTCTACATGTCTGTCCCTCCCCACGGCTCCGAAACAGGGGGAGAGGCCCCACAGGGGCCGCGCTCAAAAGCTCCAAATGGCCACGGCCTGCGTTGTCCCGTTGCCACGGCAATGGGCACATCCCGCAATCTCATACCCACTTCCCCTCCCCTCCTGCTGCCAGTCCTTCCCGCCTCCGGCTCCTCCGAAGCCACCCAGCGGGGTCCCCAGCCCGGCGGGCGGGCCAGGCCGAGCAACCCCGAGCTGGCGAGCGGAGGACCCCGGCCCGACCGCCGCCCACCCCGCGGGCCTCACCCGGTCCGACTGCAGCTCTTCCCCCTGGCACAGGCGGCTGAGGAAGGACTTCTGCTCGCGGCACAGCGTCTGCCGGGTGGTCAGAAACACCGTGCCCCCCACGTTGAGCCGCACCCACTTGCCCCAGCCGCCCGCGGCGCGGCCCCCCGCCCCCGCCGGCGCTGCCTCCCCGGCCTCCATCCTCCTCGCCCGCCGGCGTCTGCATCCTCCGCCCGGCGCGGGGGCGGGCGGCTGCCGCGCGGGGCACGCCGGGAGCTGTAGTCCGCGCGGGCTCGGCGCCGCCGCGAGGTCCCCCGCCCGCCCCACGCGCGCCCCGCTCTGCGGCGCCCGGCAGGCCCGCACCCCGGGGCTGTTGGCCATGCCCCTGTGTTCGGTGAAGATCGGGGTCCCCACACGGGGAGAACAGCGAGTGAGACCCCCCCTTTGCCCTCCGCATTCTTGCTTTGCCTTTGTGCAGTCTGGTTGTCAAACAGCCGACACGGGAAGAAACTTCTCCCTCCTGAAGTTCCCACGGCGTGTGCCTGTATCTGTCTTCTAATATTTTGTCATTCTGCCCTTTCTGTGTGGGGGTGTGGGTGTGACGGGTTCTTTCCCGCCGCATGAGTTCTTTGGGGACAGCAGTTGGACTTAAGTTTAGCTGAGCACCTTCTACGTGCCAGATGCTTTGTGTATGTGTATTATTCGTTTAAGCTCTCAGCAACCCTGTGAGGCTGGTTTTGCTGTACCCATTTTACAGATCAGGCCACAGAAGTGAAGTGACCACCGACTCACACAGTCAGTGAGTGGCAGGCCAGCTGAAGCCATGTGGGTTCCAGGTGCATTGCCACCACCAACACCTCTTTCCTGCTGCCCGGCTGTGGGTTATCTGGGATCCTTGGGAAAGACTTTAAGGGAGGAAGAGTAGAAAGGACACTAGATCAACGTCAGAAGAACTGCGTTTTTGTAGGGTGAGATGCTGGGAGAGGTCTGTTTTCCTACCTATGAATCAGGAAGGAGGAGGGATTGGTTCTGTGGGTCCCCTTCTGAGTTATTCCCCAGGTAACTTGGAGGTGGGACTGACGACCTGCGTACTGCAGGATAGGGGAGGGGCAGTTACTTGTGTGGTCTGGGACCAGGGAGGGGTGAGGGCTGAAGGGGAAGCTATTCTCCTTCTTGCTGTTCCAGTCCTGGTCCTAGCTTTCCTCATTGATCCAGTGTCACACGCATCGATGCTGAACACTGGGCAGCCAGGCCCTGTGCTGGGGGAAGGTTCCACCCAAGGCCCTGCTTTCTCCATAAAGCCTTTCCTCTTGGCAGGGAGGGAGTCAAAGATCTGCTAGGATCCTGTTCCTAGGAATTCCCCAGTGTATTCTTGAGCAACTTCCTCTCTGAGTCTCAGTGTTCTCTCTTGCAAAATGGGAGTTATAATTCTTGTGACCCTGAGCATTGTTTATGTTAAATCATACAATGTCTGTGAGCATCTAGCATAGTCCCTGGCAATCAGCACATTGAACGAATGGATGAAGGGATGAATGAGGTGGGATGTGAACTGGCCCTGAAGGATCGGCAGCACTCCTGGTACTTAGTGAGCCCTTGACCGTTGTTAGCGAAAGCAAAACTGGAGCAGCAGATACTTAAGGGCTGTAGGCAGGGGAGTGACATGGCCAGATTTGCAACTTGGACCACCCCTTGGGTTGCAGGGAGGATGCTTTGGAGCTTGAAGAGACCAGTTAGGAGGCCGCCTGTGTCTGCGTCAGGCGTAAGGGAAGCCCAAACCAAGGCAGTGTCAACAGGACCAGACAGGAGCAGGTGGATTCAAGGGACACGTAGGAGGTGGAATTGAAGGACTGAGGTTCACGGGGCTGTGGGAGAGGGAGAAGGAGGGGTCAGGCTGACACCCTGGTTCCTGCTGGAACCAAGTCAACGGTGGCTGTGAGAGGCAGAGGCAGACTGGGGGAGCGAACAGGGCGATGAGGAGCTCAGTTTGAGGACAACCTATGTTTGCCGTGCCTGTGGGGAAAGCGACAATTGTCCCTGCAGGTGTGATCTCAGAAGGGCAACGTGGGCTGGAGAGAACAGATGGAGCTGTCCTCAGCCTTGGGAGGGGAGGAGACCCCCCCAAAGAGGACATGAAAAGTGTTGGAGAAAGGGCCCGGGAAGGGTCTCAGGAGATGGGGAGCGGGGGCAGAGGAAAGGGCAAAGCCGGAGTGGGAGGAACAAGAGTGTTCCAGAGGCCAAGTGTGGGCCACTTTGAATGAAACAGGAGTTTACCTGAGGAGTGAAAGTTGGGAAGGTGAAGTTCAGCATCCTAGATGCTGTAGGACCCAGGCTTGCCTGGCCCAACCTGCTCCTGTAAATGTGACTGAACCGGGGCCTAGAGGCACAGAGTAACTTCCATGGGGTTGCTCAGCCAGATGGGGGCAGATGTGGAATGGCCCCCACTGTTCCTGGGCTGGCCCTTGCCCACCTGGGGCTGCCTTGCCCCAGGGAGGAATGCAGGCCCTGCAGCAGGCCTTGGATAGTGCTGAGTTTTTAAGCACAGGAGAAACGACGTGAATGTGGCGTTCTGACATTGGTGTACAAGGGGGACAATAGGTGTGGGGAGATCCTGGATGCAGAGAGGACACAGTGGGGAGGGGAGGGTGAGAGCCAACATTCGTGTTGTGGGGGACCTGCCCAGAGCCCCCCTCCTTCCCACAGCACCATCTTCTCATCTGTTTCCCTGCAGTTAAGTCCTTGAGGACAGACCATCCCTGTGCTGCCCGTTGTCATATTGCAGGTGTCAGAGGTGTCAAACACTGGGCCTGACAGCGGAGGTGAATGGGACAAAAAAACAAATACACTGGGACTGTCTTTAGGACAGGGATCAGGTCTTCTTCCTCCACGCTGTACTTCCGTTTTATGTAATATCTTATTTAACTGCTTTCTGCTTCCCATATTCTGGACACGGTTCTCAGTGCATCACCACATGTACCATGTGTATTCAGCGAAGACAAGTTTGCCATCTATCGTGTGCCAAAGACATTCTGTAACACCACCACCCCAAGCAGCAGCTGTCGTTCACTGAGGGTTTGTTCTGGACCAGCTAGCGCCCTTGCACTATCTCTCGTAATTCTCACAACAACCCCAGGAGATCCATCTTGTTCCCACCCCCATCTTATGGACGGTGAGACCAAGGCTCAGAGATTGTGGGCTCTTCCTAGGTCGTGCTGGAAATGGCTCCCAAGAGCAGAGCCGGCCTCAGTGCCTGGTCTCATTGCCTCCAAAGCCAAAGCCAATAGCCATTCTGCTCCCCCGCCTCCCATGGAATCCCACAGCGCCCTTGTCGCAGATGTTCTTAATGCCATGTTATGGATGAGGACACCGCAGTTCTAGGGCTGGTCCAACGCAGGCCCATCTGAACCCAGCACAGGGCTGGTCATCGTCCTGCTGGAGCTGTACTGGCTGCAGCCCTGGAGGTATCAGGTGGAGGCTGGCTGGCACTATTAGTCCCAGAGTGGAGGGAAAGGCTTTGGCTGAGCCAGTCTCGCTCCCCCTGTTTCTGCAGAGACCCTCCCCCCCACAATTTATCCCTAGACACAGCACTCCCCTCAGCAAGCACCTAAAATGCTCCCACCTGGAGCAACAACCTCACAGAGGAGGGACACAGCCAAGAACCAGGGGGCAAGACCCAAGGCCCTTAAATAGAGCCAACAGATCCCTGCCTGTGCCTGGGCTTTGGGCATGGCATGTTTGGGTGGAAAAGCCGGGGACTGGGAGGGCGTGTGCCCACCTCTGCAGAGGACTTTCGGCTCCTCCCTCCACCAACCCAGTATTCAGGTCACCCCTGTGTTTGTTCAGCACCAACTGGATGGCAGAGATGAGGATGTCAGAGGTGGTCTCTGCCCTAGAGGAGGCTTTGGGTCTGGAGAGGTGGGCCTGAGAAGCTTGGACAAAACACGGACTCCCAGATAGCCCTGTCTGTAATCGAGGACTGTCACTCTTCATAATTTTTTGCATGTCCTCTCCATTTAGAGGACAATGTTAAAGACCAAACATTCCTCAGATGTTTTGGGGGATGACGGTTAAGCTGGAGGACGGCCAGACTTCAAATTCCTGCTGGTTACACTGCTCCCTGCTGTCCACTTCTGGGAAGAGCAGCCTCGTACATTGTAATACGGCTTTGGATTCGGCTTGAAAGGGAGACGGGACGGGGCAGTCAAGGGTACAGGCTCCCAGACAAGGTTGGCAGCCCAGGCTTTGTGACTTGCTGGGTGTGACCTTGAGAGAGTCACTTAACCTCTGTGAACCTCAGTCTCCCCATCTCTAAATTGGGAATAATAACAGTGCCTACCTCATGCTAACCTGTGAAGGGCACTTTCCACACCACCCGTGCAGAGACCAGTGAACGTGGGATTTTGTGCAGCCCATCCTGCGACCCTGTCTGTCATCGTCTGGAACCAAGATTGGTGCCCGAGACAAAGGCTGCCCCTTGAGATCCATTTCCCATTGGTCAGGGTTGAACCAACCTCACCATCTCCTCCCTAGTGGGCTGAAGGCAGGGAGAGGGCCACCCAGATGGCCCAGGCTCCAGAGCAGAGTGGCTGTCATCCTCTCATGCTAAACCCCTGGTCACTCAGAGTGACCCAGAGTCTCTCTGCTGCAGATAGAGCTGAAGTCGCACAAAACACATCCTGAAGTTCTCACCTGAGTCCTGCCTTGAACCTCCTCACTTTAGCAGCCTCGTGCCCGCCCCCGAGTGGCTCGTTTCACCTCTGCTGTCAGTTCCTTGACGCCCTTCAGCCCTGCTGGGGTGTTTGGATTCGGTTCTCCTCTTCCCCAGGTTCAGCATGTCAGAACATTCTGATTAGCCTCAACTTTGCTCTTTATGTCAAATCCGATCTTGTAATTGCCTGGGAACCAATTCTGCTACCTATCCTCGGTGTGGGCGTTGGTTTTGAGCCTGTACCTTTTCAAGTCACCTTAGGAGAGAGACAACCATATCCAATCAGAGAGCATGCATCCCGACCAGCCAGAACGACTTGTGCATAAGAACAGGCTTCCAGAAGCCTGAGGTGCAGGGTTGGCATCTCTGCTCCACAGCACCCTGGCTCACGACACCTGGCTAGTCAGGTACGAAACCTCTTCAAGCCTCACTTTATACCATTCGCAGTATTTACATCATGATGTTATCCATACGTACTGCTCAGTGTTCTTGCATGCAGTGAATATTAGCTATCGTGACTGAGCACCTACTATGTGCCAAATCCTGGACTACAAGTATCATTCCCAGAGAGGCTGGAATACCGGCCCATAGACGTGAACATTTAGAAAGTCACAAGTATGTCGCCATGCTTTTACTAGAACTTCCCGTAATTGTCAACATTCGCCAAGCCTGCCTCAAGTTCGGGGCTTTAGAGTTTGAGACATGAATTATTAATACAATCCGACCCTCGCCTGGAAGAGCTCACGGAGAGCCCATCAAATCCACAGGTTCCGGGGGGCACCATTCATGTGGCGAAAGGGCCGTCGGGAGTCTGAAGGAAGGGATGCCTTCTCTAATTTTCACGAAGGTGCAGCGGGGCCTGGTGGGGATGCTGTCCCGAGGCCCCTGCTGGACCACCTTGGCCTGGGGCTTGGCGGGCTCCCCAGCCTGCCCCTACCAGGCCGGGGGTGTGGCCGCCACGGAGTCCTGTCTGCCCCTGTGGGTTCCCTTTTCAGCAGCTCAGCTCTGGGTTCTGAGGCCGTGACAGCCAGCCTGACTCTCACCGGCCTCCCCCCGGACCCTCCTCTTTCCACTCAATGCCTCTCAATGACACAGCTTGACCACAGGGAACCAGCGATCTACTCTCTGTCCCCTGGGGCTCGAGCCTCTGCAACCAGAGGGACATGTATGAACTTGCGGGGGGCCCAAGGGGTGTTCCGTGCTCTTTCTGGCCCCAGCCTCTCCCCCGGCACCTACACCCTCACCGCCTTAGCTCCTCCTTGGGGAGCAGGGATGGGGGTAGGAGAAGGAAGGGAAGGGAAGGTTTTCCTTGCACGGTGCCCTTTCTTCACTAGTTTGGCTTTGGTCTGGTTGGAGCAGATGTTTCGAGCTGGCCCCCTGGGACACTGCCCAAGGATCCTCTCTACTGGGTCCCACTGCGCCACCCGCAACTCCCCCAGCCCTCATGCACAAAGTCCCTTTGGACAGCTCCGAGCCATCTCTTCACCCAGCTCCTCCGCTGGACCCAGGAGCCAGCAGGCCTGCGCCACCCTGACAAGACTCGTCTGCACAGCTGCCTCTCCTGAGCCCACCAAGGAGCAGCCGGCCAGGCCGGCATCTCACCTGCAGGATTTTCCAGGCACGGGGCCTGCCCGGCCTCAGCCCCTCAGAATCTGGGACACACAGGTCAAGCTCCGCAGATGGCCTCCTTGAAGCCCCTCTCAGCTTGCAGAGACGGGAGGCACCCCAGCAACTGCCTCTAGAGAAAGCATCTCTCCCGTCTCTGCTGTGGGCAGGAGAGAGGGTGTTTCCTAAGGGTTTTGCAAGTAGGTCTTAAGCACTTCGGTAGTAAGAAGTGCTTTAGATGGTCCAGCTCCTCATTTTAGAATTTGGCTGAAACTGAATCAGAAAAACCTGCATTAAAACAACCACAACAAAACATTCCGTTTTGAAAATAATTTCAGATTCAAAGAAGTTGCAAAAATTATACCAAACGAAAAAAGAAAAACCAAAAAAACAAATCCCATAGAGTCTTTGCCCAGAATCACCAAATGTTAACACCTGACTATGTTTCCTTTTTCATTCTCTCTCCCCACCTTCCTGTATTAAACTGCAGTCAATGATCTTTCACTCCTAAACTCTTCGGGGTGGCTTCGGAAAAGCAAGGACATTCTCTCCGTAACCACAGCACAATTATCACAGTCAGGACATTAACACCGACACACGCTGTGAACTTGCCTACCGATTTCTTCAGTTCTCCCTTCATCCCTCTAACGTCTTCCACAGTGAACGAAAAAACGATGCTGAAAAGCACCTGGGATCCAATCTAGGACACATCGCATTCCCTTGCCATGCCTCTTTAGTGCTTTGATCTGGAAGCTTCTCTGTCTTTCAGTTTTGAAGAATATGGTTGATGTACCGAGACTACCCCAGAAGTGATGCCGCATTCTTCTATCTGGAGGAATCTGATGTCGCCGCTACTGTGAGGTCAGCTCTGACCGTTTTGCTAAGGTGGTGTCTGCCAGTTACTCCTTTTCCCTTTGAACTAATCAGTATCTTAGGGGAGAATCACTGAGACTGTGTTAATATTCTGTTTCTCATCCAACTAATTTATCTCATCATTAAGTTTAGCATTTATTGATTATTCTTGCTTGCGATAATTATTACCATGTGATTTTCTAGCTCTGTCGGTCCTTCTACATTTATTGGGTGGCATTCTATCGAAGGAAGATATTTCCCTTCTCATTCATTCAGTCATTTATATCAATATGGACTATTAGAGTCTTATTGGATGGGTTATAATTTGTTACTATTATTATTTATTTTAATGCTCAAATTGTCTAAGACGTCAATGGGAGCCCCTTCAAGCTTCTGTATCCTTTTTAAAAAATAGATTCTCAAATAAAACACTTTATTTTTTTTCATTGTGGTAAAAGACACATAACGCAAAATTTACGTTAATCATTTTTAAGTGTCCAGTTTAGTGGCATTGAGTACAATCACATTGTTGTGACAACGTCACCACCATCCATTCACAGAACTGTTTTCATCTTGCAAAACTGAAACTCTCTACCCATTAAACAGTAACCTCCGCCCCGCCCCGTTCCTGTATCCTTTTGACATGTCCCCTTTACTCTTGGAGCACCCCCTTGCTTCCTGGCTCAGCAAAACGATCTGGGCTCATATTACACTTTGCCCAGGCAGCTCTGTTCCTTTTGTTGGTTAATGGTATTTAAAGGAGCACTGGGGGGCTCCTTTATCTAGAGACTGTCATTGCTTCCAGGCACTCTCAGGGAGTAGAGCTAGACCTAGGAATCGTAAACACACACACACACACACACACACACACACGCGCGCACACACATACACACACACACACACACACATGCGCACACCCTTGTCACCGCCTGTTCCAAATCTATCTTAGAAATCCTGAGCTCACACGGACGCCTCCAACTCCAGTCTAGCATCGCAGAGTGCATTCCAGCCTCTCCCTTTCTATATCTGTTTTTCGTCTCTCCGGTAGGGAAAAAGTTCATTTCTGTTATCTTCAACATATTTACTTAATTGCTCAGTTCTAGTTTTATCATTGGTAACCTGTAACACTGTGAAAACAAACCTAACCAGAGTTCAATATTTGTTTTCAGAGGTTTTTTGTTTGTTCACTTTGTCTTTTGCCTGAGGATATACAGTCCAAACAGCCAACACAACGTGTTCAAGAGTTACTTGGGAGGGTGAGAGGGCAAGGGAAGTTACTGGGTTAATTCTGCCCCTCTATTCAGTGTGGTTATGTTATCCATGGGAAGTAGAGTTAGGTTCCCTTGTTTCTATATGTATTACGTTTTATCGCCCCTTCCCTATCTTTGTTGATTTAATTTATTTTGGTATGGTCAAAACGGTGCGAAAAGCTATATGCAGGAAAGCAGAAAAGTGTCACCCGCAGCCCTGATCCGTCCCAGCCTGTTCCCACCCGTCCTCACAGGTAGTCAATCTCATTCATTTCTGCTTTTATTCTTTGATGTTTCTTTTTGCAGAAATGAATAGATACATGTATATTTTCTAATTTCCCCCTCTTTCTGCCACAAAAGATAGCATATTATGCTTTTTTTTTAACTTAACAATATATTCTAGAAATCACTCCACATCATTTTAGGAGATCTCCCTCATTCTTTTTCACATCTGCATAACACATCGTTGTGTGGTTGCAGTATAGTCTATACAACCATTTGCATGCAAATATTCTTGCATGTGAACATATGTATTACACATTTCAGTAGTTTCTAATATTTTATAATTACAAATAATGCTGTAACAAGTAATTCAATTATGCAGCAGTATTTCCCTATTGTTGGAGGTGTACCTTCAGGGTAAATTCCTGGAAGTGGGGTTGTTCAGTCAAAAGGTAGGTACATATACAGTTTCATTAGATATTCCAAATTTCCTTCCAAAAGGATTAAATCAATTTGCATCCCCACCAGCAAATACGAGAATGCCTGTTTTCCCACAGCCTCACCAATGCCGAGCGTGTTGTGAGACTTTGCGTTTTCACCTTCCTGATAGGTAAGAAATGGTAACTCACAGAGGTTTTAAGATGCTTTTCTCTAACTGTGAGGTGCCATGGACATCTTTTCATATGTTTAAGGACCATTTTTAAATCTTTGTGTGTGTGCTATGTGGATTGTCTGTTCGTGGGTAAAAGAAGCCATTTTTAAAATCAGACTTTTGGTCTTTCATGATCTCCACTTTTGAGAGGTTTTTAATTTTAATATTAGGGATATCCCTTTGTATGTGATATATGTTGCAAATATCTTCTCCCAGATTGTCAGTTTTCTTTTGACTTTATTGGGGTTTTTGTTTACTGTGCAAAAGTGTTTTGTTGTTGTTATGCAGTCAATCAGTGTTATATCATATTGGATTTGGATTTCAAATCAGTTAGAAAACCTTTCCACATACCCAGATTATAGAGGAATTCACCCCTATCTCCTTATCCAGGACGTGGATAATTTCATTTTTTCCATTTAGGTCCAAGATCCATTTGCAGTCTGTTCTTGTGCATGGTGTGACATACGGACCCCAACTTGTCTCTTCCGGATGCTCACTGGCCGTCGCAGCACCTCTACTAACAAGTCCACCTTCGCCTCAAGGTTTCGGATGCCATGTTTATCACACAGTAAGTTTCCCGTGTACTCGGCCCTGTTTCGGGACTTGCAATTCTAGTGCACCGGCCTGTGTCCAGGCCCGCACAAGCCACGCGCTGTTTCAGTTACGGTCTTTAGGGTATTCTTGTAGGTCAGTCCCTCTGTTGCTTTCTGCCCTCAGTGTTTTCCTGCTGCTCCTGCATATTTGATTTTCCATATGAACTTAAGTGTCAGCATTTTTAGCACCATAAAGAAGCTTAGTGTTGTTTTTATTGGGGTTGGGTCAAATTTATAGATTATCTTAAAGAGAAGTGACATTTTTATGATATTGAATTGTCCTATTCAAGGACAAGGGATATCTTCCATTTGTTCAGATCTACTTCTGGGTCTTTTAAGAGTTTATCTTAAAGTTTTCCTCAATGGGGCTTTGCACATTACTTGTTAAGTTTCTTTTCTTAATCTCGTAAAGTCTTTTTTGTTGCTGTTGTCACTGAGATTTTTCTACCATAATATCTTCTAACCGTCTATGGCTATGAGTATATGAAGGCTATTGATTTCCATATGTTAATTTTATAGCTCACTGTTTTCTTGTACTATTTGAGTAACTTTTATTTTTATTTTATTTTATTTTTTGCATTTTATTTATTTATTTTAGAGACAGAGGCTTGCTATGTTGCCCAGGCTGGTCTTGAACTCCTGGGCTCAAGAGATCCTCCCACCTCAGCCTCCCGAGTAGCTGGGATTATAGATGTGTCACCACACCCAGATTGAGTAACTTTTATTATTAATTCTCCGAGATTTTTCAGGTATGCTGTCATATTATTTGAAAACAGAGATGGTTTTCCTCCCACTTTTTCAATTCTTATGCCTCTAATTGACTTTTCTTGTCTAATTGCATTGGCTACCACCTCTAGTAGAGTATTAAATAGTAGTGGAGACCATGGGCATCCTTGTCTTGCCTTGTTCCTGACCTCAGTGGAAATGCCTCTAGTGTTTTCCCATTAAACAAAGAGCTGTGAACAAAAAAAGGGAAGCAATTATACACACATTTATGTGTTTTATTTTATATGTACAAATCATCTCTGCATGATATGCAAGAAACTATAACAGTGGTTGCCTCAGAGAAGAGAATTGGCTCCCTGGGAGCTGGCCTGGGGGGGAGACTCTCCAGGAATCCTCTCGAAATTTACTCAGAGTAGAGGGGTTATTTCCTCAAACAATAATTTATTTTTAAAAAACCAATTACTTAGAAGTAGTGAATTCACAACCTCCTCTACTTGTCTATTCTATTATTATTAATATATTTTCCAGTCTTTAATAAATAAATTCTTACAGACAATTAAAAAAAAGGCAGCAGATTAGGTTGGCATATGAGTGAGTGTGATGATAACAGCCCAGTTATTGCAACTACTGTTTGACTGTGCTGTCCTTGATGGGCCAGCATGTGACTTCCTCTAATGATACTCGGTCTCACTCTCTATTGCAGTATGTTGCCCCAACTCTGAATCTGCCAGCCAGAGCAACACACCCATCCCCACCGCACCCAATGGCCAGGCCAGGCAAACTGCAGCCTCCTGGGCTTGCTGCCTCCTCCCTTGGCTCCTGCCTGCCTCCCACCCCTGCTCCAAGGCTCTGCCTCCCTTCTCCTGCCTGCTTTCACCCTCCAGGTCTACATTTGAAGGACTCAGTTCCAAAACCTCTTTCTGGCTCTTTCTGTTTAGATTCACCTAAGGTTGACAATCCTACCCCACATCCCAACCCAGGGGGCCAAACCCAGCGCCAGCTCCCCACTCTCACATTCAGGAGAGAAGCCCTCCAGCCTCCACTTAGCCCAGTTGCTCTTACTTGAGTTGCTTTTTTTTTTTTTTTTTTTTTGAGACAGAGTCTCACTCACTTTGATGCCCTGGCTAGAGTGAGTGCCATGGCGTCAGCCTAGCTCACAGCAACCTCAAACTCCTGGGCTCAAACGATCCTATTTCCTCAGCCTCCCAAGTAGCTGGGACTACAGGCATGCGCCACCATGCCCGGCTAATTTTTTCTATATATATTTTTAGCTGTCCAATTAATTTCTTTCTTTTTTTTTTTTTTTTTTGGTAGAGACGGGGTCTCGCTCTTGCTCAGGCTGGTCTCGAACTCCTGAGCTCAAACAATCCGCCCGCCTCGGCCTCTCAGAGTGCTAGGATTACAGGCGTGAGCCACCGTGCCCGGCCTTTGAGTTGCTTTCTTCATGGGCTTATGGCTGATTTTCAAGCTTTTCACGGTTCTGAAATGGGGAAAGAGGGAAAGGCTGTGACGGGGATGAGGGGGTGGGGGCTGGCAGGGGAGGAAGGCCGAGGAGGAGGAGGAGTGGACACCAGCAAGTGTCCTGGGGCAGTTAGCTCCCTGCCTGCTCCTTCACGTCCACAAAGCCCCTGACCCCCAGCCCACCTAGGAACTCCTGGAGGCCCCTGCCCCATTCTGGGCCACACAGCCTGCAGTTTGTCCCTGCTTGCAGCTAATTCTTGTGTCTGGGTTTTGACGATGGCCTCCTTCCTTGCATTTTTCTCTGCGGATTGTTACTACTTTTTAAAGAGAGGAAGTGCATCTTTTTTTAAAAGAGTCCTGGAGAAACACATAAAGGAGCACACACCTAGCTGGGCAGGTAAATTAGCCTCTGGTTGCCTGATTCCTCACCTGTGTAGGAAAGCGTGAACATGTGTGTGCTCACGTGCACGTGTATGTGTGCATGTGCATGTGTGCCTGTGTGTTTGTAGGGGGCTTATGAAACCTCCCCACCCAAGAGAAGCCTGCTCCCTTTCTACGATCCCCTCCCCAATCTGTCCTGTGGCAGATGAAAGCCCTGTAGTCACTCTATCCAGGACTCAAAGCCCAGTCCCAGACCTAATCCGTCCTGTGATCGTGAGTGAGTCGCCTGACCTGTCTATGCCCCCGTTCCTGTAAATTGGGGGATAATAACACCTATTTCTCAGGGTTGTTAGATTAAATGGAGGCAAAGCGCTTAGCATGCTCCCTGCCACGTGGAAAGCACTCAATAAACAGAAAGGATTATTAAGGTCTCTCTCAGCCCTGACGATGTGTGGCAAACATTCTTGGGCCCCTGTAGAGACAAAGGGAAAGCTTCCCCTTCACCCCCTGAAAGTTTGCTGAAAATCAACTGGCAAAAGGCAGATAAATTGGAGAAAAGGCATACAAAATTTATTCTAATGTGCATAGCATGGGGTAATCACAGAACGATTACCCAATAACCCAGTGGGGTGCATACAGATGCTTATATACCCTTCTTCATGGGCGAGAGGGAGGTGGGAGAAATGTGGCAATTTGAGGGATAGTCAATGATTTTTAGGGGGAAATGAATGGGCCCAATGCTAAGACAATGGTTAGTGAACAATTTTGTTTGGAAATTGAATGGGATGGAGAACAGATGGTAGTTTGGGACAAAGTTCGTCTGAGCTCTAGGTGGGGTGTTTAATGTTCAGTCTCTTCCTCTGTAATATGAGTTTTAATCTTCTCCAGTCAATAAAATCTCAGGCAATTGTATTCTCCTTGGCAGGTCTGGTTTCTAGGTACCTCAAGGAACTTCAGAGAACAGCGTCACCCTGTGCTTCGGGAGGGACAGAGGACTGAGAGGACAAGGGGGGGGGTCAGAGGGACCTTGAGGCTGCTTTATGTCAAGCACTGTATTTTGGGGTAACGTTTTGAGCTCCAACACCCCGTGTCAGTCACTATGCTGGTGCCAGGAAGAGAAACGAATATAAGATATATCACCCGTCAGGGGCTTACAGCCCAGCCGAGGGAGGCAGGAACGGTGGTGCAGGATAGAGCATCAGTAAAGTAGAATATTAATAATACAGACATTTATTTGTTGCTTACTTTGCCAGCTTCCATGCTCAGTGCTGCGTATGAATCAAATCATTCATGCTTACAGCACCCCTATAAAGCGGGTCACCCCATGTCACAGGCGAGGACATTGAGGCCCCTCCTGCACACACGACCTGGGAACAGAAGTCAGGGTGCTGCAGAGGCTGCACTTTGAACCCGTCTCTTGCTGCGTCTCCACCTGGAGGGAGGGGCACAGTCCAGGGAGTTCGTAAAGGGACTGGTGGCCCCTCGCGGAGGTGCCTCTCAAACCCAGAAGCGGCCCCTCCAGCTCCTCAGGTTCTCCGTGTTTCCATCTCTCAGGTACTCCGCACGCTGTTGCCAGGGTCTGTGCCTGCCCCTCCCCACCAGGCCAGGGCCCCCCTCAGGGACTGTCTTCATCCTCCGCGCCCCCAGATCCTGGTACAGGGCCTGTCCCTAGGAAGTGCGGCGGAACTAACGGAAGAGATAGGCTACGTGTGTGTGTTCGGGGGTGGGGGTTACCTGGACCCAGGCAGTGGGAAGAGGTGGAACTCCACCGGCCCCGACGCTGACCGGATGTGGCTAACGGGGGTGGAGTCTCAGACCACTGGCTGCCAAGTCTGGGCACGGCGACCCCTGGGTGGGGGCCGTGCACACTGAGATGGGACACTGGTGGAGGAGCAGGTGAGGGGCCCAGCAGGCAGTGACGCAGGGATCCGAGTTCAGGAGAGTGCAAGTTGCTGGAGGGCCAGAGTCACTGGCTCGGCACAATGTCTGGCCATCGGAACGGGTGGCATTATCCGGACAGTGGGCTCACCTTGGAGCAGGCCGAGGGGGACTCTGTAGGACACGGACAGCAAACTGCAAGGGCAGCCAGTGAGGACGGTTGATAGTATCGAGGACTTGAGCACCAAAAAGTCCTAACAGTTGGGGCCATTTAGTTTAGGCGCAAGCAGCCCCTGAAGGATGATTGTGCACTGAAGTCACTGGGAGTCCAGGTACACTCGGTACACCACGTTCCACCCCCAATAGGTTAATATGCTAAAAATTTTGGTGCTTAAAATGATAACACTTTCAGTTAACCTGAACATTTCATCTTCCCCCAAATGACTCATTTTCCAAGGATAATAAGCCCCACTGTGCTTTTATATAGCTGCGATTATTCCAGTAGGTGTGGCACTTTATTTTGAGCTTTACCTTATCTGACACCACACCCACCCTGTGCGTGGCAGAACTAAGTTTGCTCCCGTTTCTCAGATGAGAAGACTGAGGCTCCGACAGGAAGGCAGAACTTCTGGGACCTGGCACAAAGCCAATTCCACAGCACAAGGGCCAAATCCCCACATCGATCCATCATTAGGTCCACTGTGTGGATGGGGCTTTAGACCCTGACCCCTCGAGGCAGTGACCCAGGGAGTGGAAAGATTCCAGTGCAGCTGGTTAGACAAGGTTGGCAAATGCACTTCCAACTGTCCCTGACACAGAGGGGTGCTTAGCAAATATCTGCCAAGTGGACAACAATTTCATCATTCCTGTTGCCTGGTGCTGCAAGTTCCTGTCTTGAACACAAGGGGTGGGTGGGGCCTTCTGGCCGAGGCCAGGCCTCTAAAGCAAGTGGTAATTATTCCAGGAATTCAGGCTTGCAGGAGGCAGGACAGAACTGGGGGGCTGGAGGGTGTGAGTGTCTGGGTCGTTCCTCGCAAACTCTTGCAAAGTGAAACCGAAGCTCCGTGAACCCTAGAAAGGCATGGTTAGATCTCCTTTCTCTCCCCTCTGGGCAGGTCGCCTTTGAACCTGTTCAGACTCATCAAGGACCTTCCCAGAAGGAAAAAGCCCCAGCTTGGATCAGCCTGTTTCCTTGCTGGAGGTTGGACTAAGGTGGGGCGAGGGAGCCTAACCAAAACCCCTTGCCAAATACCATTGGTCAAGGTTTCCCTGTGGAGCTGGGGAAACATGTGGCCATCTTCCATGAGCTTGTCACACGTGTTTCTATTCTCGCCTTGATCCTAAAAATCTGGAAAACCACCACAGGCAAGACCCACTCGAAGCTCCTACCCTGAGAATTCTGACTCTAGTTAGGCTCCTCTCTCAAACTAGCTGTGTGTCCTTAGGCAAATGGCTCAACGTCTCTGAGCTTGTTTTTCTCATCTGTTGTAAAATAGATCACTTCGCAGTACTCTCTTCTCCCTGGAAATATGGTATAAAGGACCAGTTTCTCCTCCCTGGTCTGGAAGCTTTTTGAGGACAGGAACACAATTCTCATGTCTATTGCTCCTTCTCCCCCAATGCCAGAGATACAGATGGCACCTAACATACTGAATAAGTAAAAAGCCCTTTAAAAAATAATGGTAATATTTGGTGATTACTCTGCCTGGCACCAAGCTGAAAAGTATCTGTGGATTATCTCATTTAATCCTCATACTTCCCAGGAAGATACTACTATGCCCATTTTGAACTCAGCGGCGTGGCCAAGGTCAGGCAGCCTGTGTGAGGCGGCTGGGACACGAGGCCAGATCAGAACCTCACGTGCTTGCAGACAAGTTTGTCTCCTTAAAGGGCAGAGAAATTCCAGGGAGGGAAAACAAGTCTTGTCTGAGAGCAGCAAGAAAGGGGGTTTCCAACCTGCTAAATTCAGCTCCAGGGGAAGGGCCTTATGATGGGCCCTGCACGGTGGAGCTCCCTGTCTACACTGCTCCTGGCTACTGTGGCCAACTGTGTTATTTGCCCCTAGAGCAGTGGTTCTCAACTTGGGGCGATTTTTGCCCTCCAGGGGTCATCTGGCCACATCTGGAGCCATCTTTGGTTGTCACCATTGGGCAGTGCTACTGGCATCTAGTGGGCAGAGGCCAGAAGTGCTGCTAAGCAACCTGCGGCGAAGAATTATCCAGCACAAATGTCGCAGTGTTGAGGCCAGAAAAATGGGACTCTGCAATGGGCCCTTGGAAAGGTTCTTGTCTGAATTCCCTGTTCTGAAGTACATATTGTTCCCATTTTATAGATGAGGAGACTGATGCTCAGGGAGGTTGGGACTAGCTTTTGGGCTCTTATTTGTAAAAGCAAGATTCTGTGCTTTGGTTCCTCCCCACCCGTGTGGGCTTGGAAATGACTCAGTACCAGAGGGGAGTTGATGGGACGCAGAGCCAGGTGGAAGGAGGAAGAACTTCAGAGTCAGGAAATCTGGATCTGGTGCTGGCTCTGTCATAAGCTCATAGTGTGACCTGAGTAAGTCACTGCCCCTCTCTGGTTTTGTTTCCAAAGGAGGCCAGACAAGGTAGCTTCTAGGGTTCTCCCCAGTAACAACTGATGGGACACCGCCCCTTTGCGGCTGAGATGGTGTCTGGGGGCCTGAAAGATGGGGAGGGTCCGGGGAGTGGCATTTGGGCCCTCCTTAGACACTCCAGTCCAGCTCCTCACGAAGGATAAATCCAGAGGGAGGAGGATGCAGCCCTACCCTTGGGAGGCGGGGAAGATGTTCTCCGTGAGCAGAAAGGATGAAGCTCCGTGAGCAGCTCTGTTCTCCGTGAGCAGAAAGGATCAGGCAGTTTTCAGAGACCAGCCTCCAAGTGTGAACTCCCGGAGTTTAGAACCAGACTCTTCTCCAATTCAGCCAGACTCAGCCCTTCCCCAGAACATCCTGGCTGGGCTGGGTCAGCCTCCTATTAAGCTCTGGTCTCATCTCTTTCTTGAAATGAGAGGTACTCTTTACCTGGGGTGGGGGTGCTTTAGTGGGGTCCCAGACATATCACAGCAGAATTCACCTTAAATAGCGCAGAAGCCAGAAGGGAGTCACCCTCAGGATTACGGGGTGGGAGGACCATTTGCTAGTGGCCATTCCAGGGCTCTGGGACTTCAGCGCTGTTCAAAAGGCAGAGACACGGTCCCCAACCCTTGGGCTCCCCGGAGCAGCCTGGGCTGGGCATGCCGGAACCCCTGGCTCCTTAGGAACACTGAGGCAGTCCCACAGCCACAAGGATTTGGCACTTGGTGGTTTTATTTCCTCAACAGTAAAAGGGAAGGGAGGCAGGGCCTCGGCTCAGCACCGTGTGGGGCAGCTCGGAGCTCTGGCCTCCCTCCCCCAGCGCCTGCCAGCCGCCTCTTCTCTGGGCTCCACTGGCAGCCCACAAGTCAGTGGAATTCCTGGCCTCTAGGATGTCACCCCAAATGCCACTTGAGTTGGCTAACGCAGAGTCGGAACGACCAGGCTATGTGTTGCTGGTGGCCGGGCATCGCCGAACTTGCCCACGTCGGCCCAGCCTCAGTGGGTCTTCCCCCGGCCCTCGGAAATGACGTCCTCGGGCTGGGCGCGCATGTACCACTCCACCCAGGAGCCGTCGTAGATGGGTATGTCAGGCTTGCCACAGAGGTAGGCCCCCAGGGCCACATGGCAGGCCGTGACGCCGGAGCCACATGTGGCCACCAGCGGCTGGGACAGGTCCACTTTCTTCTCCTGGAACAGGCGATGGATCTCCTCAGGGCTCTTCTCCAGGCCCTCCGCAGTCAGGAAGTCCGTGAAGGGGATGTTCACAGTGCCGGGGATGTGGCCGGGTTCGATGCCTGCAGCAGGGGCAGGAGGGAGGGGACACGCAGAAGGATGGTGTGAATGGCACCCCACGTTTGCGGTGCTAAACCCTCCATGTGCACCATCTCGTTTGGTTCTCACACCGTGAAACTCAGCCACTGTTCAGAGGCATTCCCATTTTACAGACGGTGATGCTGAGGCTAAGTAACTCCTAAGGTCAAAGCATCTAGCAAATTGCTGGCTGAAGTTTGAACCTGAGAATCAGACGTCACCAGAATCACACTTGGCTCCCAAAGTTTCCTAACTATGTGCCCTGGGGACAACAAAGCAGTAGATAAGACCCCTGCCTAGCTAGGACGTGCAGCAGGTGCAGGCAAGGGGTTTGGATCTGGCAGGCAGACAGGCAATAACCGAGTAAGCACAAGTGTGAGGTGCGTTACACAAAGGCCCAACAGCAGTGATGATAACAGCTGCTGATATTGAAGGCTGACTTTGTGCCGGGCACTGTTTAGAGCCCCTCACCTATATTTTCCCCTTTGACCCACCCCAAAATTCTGTGGGAAAGAAGCAATTATCCTCTCTTTTGTACGGATGAGGAGAATGAAGCATAAAGACCACCTTGCCCAAGCTGAGAGGATTTAACCCCAGGTGGGCTGTGCCTGGGGGTGAAGGACGCTTCTCTGAGAAAGTCCAAAAGGTGAGTAGGGCTCAGCCAGGGAAAGGGGTCTGGGTAGCGGAGGCCCAGTGCTCCCAGGCAGAGGGAATCCCATGGGTGCAGGGAATCGCATGTTGCTTGGAGGGGTTAAAGGTCATGGTGAAGAAAGCCCAGACGGTGGGGAGGCGGAGGCCCAAGAGGAAGCAGAGGGGTGCAGATGACTTGGCCTAGAGTAAGATCTGAGGCCTTCGACCTGACCAAAGGAAACCAGACTTTCATTTTTAAAAGATTGTTTTCGACCAGGCGCGGTGGCTCACATCTATAATCCTAGCACTCTGGGAGGCCAAGGTGGGAGGATTGTTTGAGCTCAGGAGTTCAAGACAGCCTGAGCAAGAGCAAGACTCCATCTCTACTAAAAATAGAAAGAAATTATTTGGACAACTAAAAATATATAGAAAAAAAATTAGCTGGGCATGGTGGTGCATGCCTGCAGTCCTAGCTACTTGGGAGGCTTAGGCAGGAGGATCGCTTGAGCCCAGGAGTTTGAGGCTGCTGTGAGCTAGGCTGATGCCACGGCACTCTAGCCCAGGCAACAGAGTGAGACTCTGTCTCAAAAAATAAATAAATAAGTAAACAATAAAATAAAAGATTGTTTTCATTGCAGCAGGAAGAGGATAGGCAAACCCAGAGAACTATTAATTAAGAGGATCGTCGCCTCACCCACATCTCTGCAAACCCTTGAAAACAAAACACATATTTTGTTTCCCCACCTCCCATCATCAGGCCGGTGTTACTATAGTCCCATTTTCATGAAAGAACTGAGAGTTGCAACAAAATAGACCCTCACAGCTAATGATTGAAATCTGAGCCATTCGGACTTTAGGGTTGGACTCTAGTGCAGCTTCTGCCTCAGTTTCCCTCCACAGTGGGGTGAGAGCCCCATGGGGACCTGCTGGCCCAGGCCGGTGTCTATCCTCAGAGCGTAGTGTACAGACGGCACTCTTGGGGCCGAGGAGAGGCTGGGATGGGGCGTCATCCCCACTTACCAGGTGCAGAAACCGGGCTCAGTCAGAGATGTTACAGGGACCAGCCCAGAGCAAGGAGGAAGAGCAAGCCCTCAAGCCAGGTGGCAGCTATACATAAAGCAGGGCTGTCCCTGCAGCGAGAACTCCACCAAGCAAAGCGTGCTTCCCCTGACTGCTGGCCCGATGTGGCAAGTTACAGGTGCACTTGGCCAGGCCTCAGGCTGTGGGTGGGAATGAGGGTGACAGTGACGGTATTCACCACTGATTCCGTGGCACTGAACGTAGTTCATCTCGACAACACGCCTGCTGGGTGAGCGTCATCATCTCCCATCTTACGGAGGGCAGCTCATCCGTGCATGCGGACAGAGCCGAGCACTCCATGCACCCCCGCATCCTTCGTGCTCTGCGTTCCTCTCCCATTTTACACAGACAGAAGAGACGAGGTGGCTGCCAGGTGTCATACAGCCTATGCAAGTGGGCAGGTCTCTGGTTTGCACCCAGCTGGCTGCCCTACGTCGCTCCACTCCCAGGCCTGAGCTGGGGGACCCAATGGGATCAAGGTGGTGCCCTCATTAGGGTAAACCATACAAAATTGCCACCTAGGTAGGTTCAAATATGGTTGGCTGCCCGCCATTTCCTATGGTTGGAGTAATATCAACACTGCTCAAGAGCATTCTGTGTGGCAGGGACTTTCTGAATTCACCAAGCCTCTCTGGGACATCGACTCCGTGTCGGGTACTGGGCTAGTCCTCGGGACGTGCTGGGAGCAGGGACAGTCCTAGCCCTCAGGCCGTCCAAAACAGTGCTGGGCCAGGGCGAGCCCCAGAGGCTCCAGAAGCAGAGAGCAGAAGCTCCGACCCAGATCTGGGGCATGGCCACCCAGAGAGAGCTTCCCAGAGGAGTGGCCAGCTCCTCGCACCCTGAAGGTGCGGGAGAGGGTCGGGGAGTTCCCGGTGCAGCTCCAGTCTGAATCCCGCCTGGGATGCTTTCTGAGACCCGGGTGAGACTCCACTTCTTCCTCTGTACGATGACAGCACCTACCCCACGGGATTCTCGAAGGCTCACACCCATGTCCCCACTGACCAGACTGCTTTGTGGGGCCCCCTCGCGGCGTTATACAGAACTTTGCCACAGGCTTCTTGCCTGGGGAGATCCAGCCCACAGGCAAAAGGCTCTGCCCCAGCACCGGGCAGCAGCCACCTCTGTGTCACGCCCCTCCACTCTCTTCTCTCCAAGCCTTGGCCGCTGGGAGAGACCCTCACTCTCTCTCACTCCATCATCCTCAGGGGCAGCTGGCTGGCCTGACCAGGACGCATCCCTCTGGGATTTTTCCCACACTGGGGCCCGCCCTGCCCCCCACCCCATTCCGCATGACCCCACACACGCATAGGACTGGGGCAGAGCTGTCTTGGTCTCACACTTACACAGGGCCCCCTGGGTAGGGCAGTCACTGCCCACAGGAGGGGACGGGGCAAGTATTAATATTATGGCTCTGCTTTATGAATAAAGCCTGTGCGACTTAGAGTGCAGCCGCTAGAAACCAAATCTCCTCTCCTAGCCCTGCGGGTCCCCCAAAGGCAAGGGCAAGCCTTGGGCAGTGCCCAGACCACACGCCGCGCCCCAGGCGGCCTCCCAGGCCCCTCCATCCACCCGCGCTCTCACCGTCTCGGGGCTCGGGCTCGGTGCCACGGAACCGGCCAGCGGCGCGGGCGTCCACCACCTGGAAGCGCCGGGATTCCAGGTTCTCCTTGATGTCCTCATACGTCTTGACAAAGGAGGGGTCGAGCTCAGCGCGGAACTCGGCGGGCGCCGGGTGGCTTTTGCCGGAGCTGAGCGGGAGGCCCTGGCGCAGCCAGTGGCGGAGGCCGCCGTCGAGCAGCGACACGGTGTGGTGGCCGAAGGCGCGGAACATCCACCAGACGCGCGGGGCAGAGTAGAGGCCCTGGTCGCTGGCGTCGTAGATCACGACGTGCGTGGCCGCGCCCACGCCCAGGCGGCCCGCGTACTCGGCGAACTGCGCCGCGCCGGGCAGCATGTGGTCGTAGGGCGACGTGCGGTCGCTGCACTGGTCCAGGTCGAAGAAGGCGGCGCCCGGGATGTGGCGCTCCTCGAACTCGTGGCGCGCGTCGCGGCCCAGCTTGGGCAGGTACCAGGAGGCGTCCAGCAGCTGCAGGGGCTGCCCGGCGCGCGGGGCCCGCAGCGCCTCGGCCACCCACTGCGCCGACACGAGTGCGCGGAAGAGCTGCGGAGGGGCCATGGCGGTGGCGACACTCGGGTTGCAGGCCTGTGCAACAGGAAGGATTCCAGGAGTTAAGCAAGAACAGGCGACCCTGGGGCAGGAGGCGACCCTGGGGCAGGAGACGCCCGCGCCGCGGGGGCTGGGGCAAGGACCCTGAGGAAGGTGCGGCCGGGGCAGGGCAGAGTCTCTAGGGGAATGCAGACACCAGCAGTGCTGAACCCGAGCATGGAGAGCACAGATGGAGGTTGCCAGGGCCCTCCCGTTGCCAGGCCTTGGATAAATACACAGCTCCCAGCGACAGAATGACCGTGATGCCCTGGAAAGGGCCAGGCATACCTCACCTCCACTTGCTGGGTGGGAAGGAAGTGGGTAGAGGCCTGTGCGGAGGGGGAGGGGGGAGCCCTGCGGGCTTTAAGGCAAACTGGGGCAAAGTCTCAGCCCCTCCCTAAGAGGCCGCTCAGCTTTATTTGCAACCAGCCAAGGTCGCTGCTGGAATTGTCCACTCCTGAAGCATTTTCATTAGCCGCCTAATGGGATCAGTAGCTGGAATTTACTGAGTCCTTACGCTTCCATCCTCACAATACCTGACACAGTAAATTCAATTATTTGTTGAATGAGCAGCCTTAAGAGGTTTGCTGTTATTGTCACCATTTCATGGAGGGGGACACTGAGGCTCACAGAAGTGCACAAACTTGACCTGGTGGCACCAGCCTTCATACTATGCAGTCTGGCACGACAAGACTTTTTAGCAACATGTGCTGTGCTGACTCTGGGAGCATCCAAGGCCAGGTTTTGCCCCTCCAGCCCGCACGTTCTCTCTAGCCCTTCTTCTAGCAGCAGCAACAGTGACTTGGCACCTCTCCTCCTCCCCACCTGCAAGCCAGAGGCCGAGAGCCCACCAGCTCACCAGCCCACGTGTCAGCCCACAGCCTTCCAGGGTGCAGATTCCCCACTTCTAAGTCTTTTGTGCTGGGCAGCCTCAGTCTATAAGGTGCCTTTGTGCAGGTGAGAGAAAAGGGCCCCTTTTGCCAGGCAGAGGCAGAGTCCCCCTGCGACCAGGACACATCGCTGGGTGTGTGGAGTGGCGGTTGCAGGTGAGCTGGGCTCCTGTGCAGGGCACAACTTTCCATCCATACCAGGCCGTCCTGCCAGCGAGACGAAGGGGGAGGGTAGAGAACACATTTGTGGTGGTCCCCTGTGGGCCAGGCCACATGTTAAGCACCACAGTGAGCAGGCATTAGGATGCTTGTTTTATGAATGGGGCAAGCAGCAGTTAGAGGAGTGCCTTGCCCTCGGCCACAGAGCTGGTCAGGGGAGCCTCAGGATTCGAAGCCAGAATTCAACTCTAAGGCTGGACTTCCCTAGCCCCAGGGCCCGTGATGACCAGGGCATAATGAGTCCACAGTGTGACACTCTGTGTCCACAACACACCCTACAGTATCGTACGGCTGGCTTTCAGGAAGCCACTTCGCCCACACAGTCTGTCCCTGTGCTGGACACTGAGGAACTCTTGACTTTGCCAGGCCCTGGGGCTACAGACAGGCCCTGGGCCTGCTTGAGAGACGGTATAATTGAGGAAAGTCTAGAGTCCAGCACCAGCACACAGGGGCCCCGACCTCAGCCTGGGGTGGAGCGGTAGGGGTGGGAAGGCTCCTGGAGGAAATGAAAATCCAAACTAACTTGACCTTTCAGGGGCCCAGGAAACCTCAGCTTGACCTTCAGGATGAGGACGCTGCCAGGGAGGCTTAGCTAAGGGACGATCCCAATAATCTGCGTGTTATGCCACAGCTGGGAATGCTGGAGGGTGCTGCGGTTCCTTCCTGAAGAACCCATTTGTGAAGTAGAGGAGCCCCTCCCACCGTTCGTGAGGATCCTTGTTGGTTTCTCCCCCCACCCAAGGATCCATTTAGAGTGGAAAGGACCCTGTTTGGGAGTCAGAAGCTCCCCAAAGTCAGTGCAAACTCCACTCTGCTGTTTAGTTGTGTGTTGGTGGCCATGTTAGTTAGAGTCCCTGGGTGGTTTCTGTTCCTTATAATGGAGCTTCCAAGCGTGGGGATTAAATGGAGATTAAACAATGAATGGAGCGGGCCACCAGAACGCATTACATGTGGCTGGTTTTAATAATCATTAAAAATGGTTTAATAAAATCCCATTATTTCTTCCAGTACTGTCATAGGTGGCCTTGAACTGACTGCAGCAAATCTAAGAACCTTAGAGTTTCAGGGCTGGGTGGGACTCCAGAGGTCTGAGGTCACCCTGCCCCAGGCTCTCTGCTTGACTGGCAGTTCTCACAAAGGCCTGCCGGCAGTGGAGCAGGGTCTGAGGGGGCAGGCTGCGGGTGTCAGGGAGGGGCAGATCAGAACAAGGGACCAGGTGCCTGTGTGCACAGGGGCCAGGATCACTGCCGGTGGGGTGTTCTGGGAGTGAAGGACCCCAAGACATACCACCGCCTCGGGGGCCTACGCGGCTACACTAAGGTAAGTGTGAGCCCCAGGCCAGATCAGACTGGGTCCCAGAGGAGCAGAGCTTGGGCATTCCTAGAGGACTTGCCCAGCCTGGTAACTCGGGGCACCCTCCCGCCCCCACTGCCAAGCACAAGGCTTACAGGACCGCTGTGAGAAGCAGCATAACAAAACCAGTTTTTTGGAAAGGGAGATGAGGAAAGCATTCCAGACTAGCTGGAGCAAAAGCTGGGCAGGAGCAGTGGGGTCCTACCAGTTTTCAAGGACCAAATTTTCAGGAATTTTGCCAACTGGTTGTTAAACATGGCTACTGTTAAAAATTATAGAAACTTACTATTAAATAGGTTAAATTAAAAACAAAGGCAAATTTTTAAAACAGCACGAGGCTTCAGGCGTGAGCCAGGTAAACAAAGGCAGCTACTACCACTTAGGCTTCAGACTGCGATTAGGCCCAGCCTCAACTCCAAGTGCGTCCTCCAGCAACTT
This sequence comes from Avahi laniger, assembly GCA_963575035.1. Lineage (NCBI taxonomy): Eukaryota > Metazoa > Chordata > Mammalia > Primates > Indriidae > Avahi > Avahi laniger. The sequence continues at coordinate 26,305 of CAUYSK010037178.1, read as the reverse complement.
GCTCTGCCACTCTCTCGCGTCTCTAAGTAAGTTTGGGGCCTGCTCGGCACGCTTACTGCGGGAACCAAGTAACGCCACGGGAGTATCAGCAAAGCGCCACACCAAACAGGCCCCACGGTGTTAGTTTCCTTTCACTCCGGCAAGTTCATTGCCAGTTTCTCTTCCTGGAACCTCTCTGGGTCAGTGGGGCCTGGTCGCCCTGGTCTTTCTGAAGGGCTTTATTAGTCAGTCGTCCACCGTTCCTCCTACCCTCTCTGGCAGCACCAGGTCACCACACCCCCACCCACTGCTCACCACGACCTCACTCTGCAGGCCACCCCAAGCGGCCGCAGACAGTCATCCTTAGGGCAGACCTCAGGGCGCGCCTTCCCTCCTGGACTGCGCCCCGTCCTGCGCTCAGGCCCCGCGGGCGGGCCCCGCGCCACCGCGCACCCCAAAGAGCGACCTCCCCCTCCAGAAAGGAAACGCGAGGCCGCGGCAGTTACCCGGGTCTCGGGCTCTGGGCTTCCCGGCTCCGCCGCACCCTCCGCCGCGGTGCGGCGCCCCCTCCCCGCACCCGCAGCCATCCCCTCCTCTCGCCACCAACCTGCGGCCGGCCGAAGGGAGGAGACTCCGGCACAGCCCACCGCCGCGGCCACTCGGAGCCGCCGCTGCCCGCGCCTTCCACTGGCCGGGCCTGCGGGGGACGCCCGCCCCGCCCCGTCCGGCCCCGCGCCAACCCCGCGCCGCCTGGTGCCCCCCGCAGCACCCCTCGGGTCTGGGAGGCGCCGCGCGCCACTGGCAGCGGGGGACGAGCGCAGCAGAGCGAGGGCGGCGCGGAGTCGCGGGCTGATCGCTCGGGGTCCCCCCTCGGACGGCGGCGCGATGGTGCAGGCCGCCCCGGGAGCCGTGAGCTCGGGGTTTGAACCCGCCAACTTCTCCAGCGGGCCGGGACGAGCGCCAGCGCGGCGTCCAGGGCGAGTGAGTGCTGCGGGGCGGGGCGGGGGCGGCGGCCAGGCACCAGGGCCGCTGAGGATTAGGCCGCTGGCCGGGCCACCTGCGGCTCAGGGAAGGATCCCGGTGGCAAGAGCGGGACGGGGTGCCCTGGGAACCCCTGGCCCAACTAGGGCAGAGGGCACCGAGCCGAGGCCGGACTCTGGATTCTGGAGGCCGGCGAGCCCGGGCTGCCGAGAGGCCGCGGGAGAGGGCGCGTAGGGGTCTCTGGCCGCGCTTCCCCTGTGCGCCCACCCCTCTGCCGTTCCAGGAAAGGGAACTCTAAGTCCAGGATGAGGTCTCCCCAGTCCTGGGCATGTTTTCTGTGCTCTTTTCTGGCAGGACCGAGTATTGTAGCTTCCAGGGGCCAGACACCCTCCCGGCCTGCTCCCCCAGCTGGGCCCTCAGGAGCTCTTGCCCCGCCCCCTCTGCGCTGGGGCCCCGGGAGGGGCGGGGCCGGCTCTCCTTAGGGAATCTTGGAACCTACTCCGCTGCACGCCCCTGACACCCTGGGTGGCTATAAACACCACACCTGGGGGGAGTGCACACACAGCCTTTCTCATGCCTGTCTCTCTTTCCTGGTTCCCACCCGCGCCAGGTGACACGCAGAGCCGAAAGCATGGTTCATCAGGTGCTCTACCGGGCGCTGGTCTCCACCAGGTGGCTGGCGGAGTCGGTCCGGGCTGGCAAGCTGGGGCCCAGCCTGCGGGTGCTGGACGCATCCTGGTACTCACCGGGCACCCGTGACGCCCGCAAGGAGTACCTGGAGCGCCATGTGCCCGGCGCCTCTTTCTTTGACATAGAGGAGTGCCGGGACACAGCGTCGCCCTACGAGATGATGCTGCCCAGCGAGGCTAGCTTCGCCGACTACGTGGGCCGCCTGGGCATAAGCAACCACACGCACGTGGTGGTGTATGATGGTGACAACCTGGGCACCTTCTATGCTCCGCGGGCCTGGTGGATGTTCCGTGTGTTTGGCCACCGTACAGTGTCAGTGCTCAATGGTGGCTTCCGGAACTGGCTGAAGGAGGGCCACCCGGTGACATCTGAGTCCTCACACCCAGAGCCGGCCATCTTCAAAGCCACACTGGATCGCTCCCTGCTCAAGACCTATGAGCAGGTGCTGGAGAACCTCGAATCTAAGAGGTTCCAGATGGTGGATTCACGGTCCCAAGGGCGGTACCTGGGCACCGAGCCGGAGCCTGATGCACTAGGTAGGTGTCGCAGTGGTGAGTGGTCCCCAGGGAGTATTGCCCAATGCAGAGATAGGGAGTAAGGATGACGGGGAACCGCTCCAGGTTTTGCCCTCAGTACCCACTTGCAGGCCTCAGTCTTTCTATTCTTAAAATAAGAGGGTGGAGCCAAACCCAAAGGCTTCTTCAGCTCTCATGCATGAGAACCTACAAATATGTCCCCATAGCCATGTGCTAACAACTGACCTAGCATCCATGTGGAGTGGCATTGGCAGAGTGGTGACGTGTCCACCCACATCCACTCCCAGGCACCAGCTCCCCCAGGTGCACTAGGGTACCCCAAGGGCGTCATGCCCATGGGCCGAAGTTTGCATGGCCCATGTACAGAAGGCTCCCACAGAAGCTTCTCAGGGCCTCTCTAGTCTCCCAGAAACCCTTACAGACATCAGCAGTGCCTTCCCCCAGGTTCCCCTCCCTCCATTTGGCTCTCCTGGGCTCCCTTACTGGTGTTTGCAAAAGTCAACCTGGTTGATAACTTTCCCAAGCAGCTGCAGCCTGTAACAACAGCTGCCAGTTCATGCTAGACACTGGACACTGCATTATCCCATCCAACAATACCCCCATGTTAGCGGTGAGATGAAACTGAGATGCCAGGATGTTAAGTTACTTGCTCAGTTAAGTGGTAGAAGTCAGGATTTGAACCCAGCACTGACCTTGTTTCAAAGCAGGGCACTAAACCAGGATCCTGCCCCACCCCCACCTCCCAGGGCTAGGAGGAAGTCCCTTCTGCTAGACATCTCCAGGGAGCTGGCTCATGAGTCCTCCTCCTGTGGAAGGGGACGCCGGGAGGATTCTACACTGTTTGAGGGGTGGGGGGACCTCAGGAGAGGAAATGCTGAGTGTTAGAACCTCCTAACCAGAGAGGACCCCAGAGGTTTTGCCTTTCCTAGGCACAGGACCAGAGTCTTGCTGTCATCACTCCTGCTAGGTGTCCTCCACTGGACACCTCCAGTGGCAGGTGGCAGGGACCTCACTTTTCCCCAGGGCCTGTTGCAGCTGGGGTGGCCAGCACCTTCTCGGTGGCTCTCTCCTCAGTCAGAGCTTCTCCTCTGCAGAGTCTAAGTCATGTGCAACATTTTACCCAACTTGTTGAAAAACATTTCTTCCGGTCTGTACCTCCAAGGGGGAGGTTGCTAGGAAAGCTGATCTGCACACGCTCAGAGCGGGAGGGCCTGAAAGCTTACCTCATCAGACAGAGGGGACACTGAGGTGCACAGAGGCAGGCCTCAAGGCCACATAGCTGGTTAGTGGCAGAGTCAGGGGAGTGCAGGCTCTGCCCTCCCCAGCGAGGCTTTTTCCATGCCCATATTTTTCTCCCTGGCTTGCTCTCTGAAGGTCTGGAGTTGAAGACTCAAGTTCATTTGGCACCTTCCAGAGATTCCTGGCGCGGGACACCTGCAGTCTCCCCCCTGGCCTTGGCTCAAGAGGCCTCCTCTCTTGGGGACTTAAGCTGCCCTGGGGGCGGACCTGTGGGGGCGGCTCTCTTGCTGCTTCCCAGCCTGCCCTGAAGCGGCCTGAGACACAAGTGAAAGGAAGAGCTTGGAGAGGTCCAGCCCCTCAGGGAGGAAAGTGAGGCGCAGAGAGGGGAAGCAGCCCGTGGCAGGAAATGCCTCCTGAACGCCCTCCTCTTCTCCATGGTCCTGTTCCCACCTCCTCCAGGTCCCATCTGGAGCACCAGGGAGCATGGATTCTCAGTTTAGCTCAGCCACTCCTTTGTGGGGGACCTCAATCCAATTGCTTGGCCTCTCTGGGTTTCCTTATCATGAAATGAGAAGAGTAGCCCCAGGCTTACCCTGGGGGTATATTTATTTAATGCAGCCAAGGCTGGAAAGGGATTTGAGAAAGGTAAGGAACCGTCCCAAGGCCAGGGCCATCTAGAAAGACGTAGAGGATGTGGCATCTCATTCCCTAAGAGGCCTCGCTTGTCTCCTGCACAAGGCATTTTGGGGACACAAAGGCACATGAGGCTCTACCACATTTACAGTCCCTAGCTTGGGGTGGGATCAGGGAGGCACCCAGTGGGTTTAGCAATCCAGATATAACACACGGGGGCATGCAGGTGGCCGGCCTGGGGGACAGGCCTTGGCCCTGAACGTCCCTGGAAGGAGTGACTCCAGGAGGAGCTGGAAGCAGGGCCTGAGGCACCAACCTCCCCTCTGGCCTTAGTTCTGTGTCCCCAGATGCCTGCTGTCCTGTTCGTAAGGGGTGCAGGGGAGGGGTCAGACAGGCCTGAGTTTACATCAGGTACAGCACTGCTGTGTGGCCTCAGGCAAGTCCCTTCTCCTTGAACTGTTCTCCCCCTTTGTGAACCAAATTCTGCACAGCTTAAAGGAGGGCTGGGGGAAGTGAGGGAAACAGAGGCAGGAGTTTATCCTGTCCAGTTTCTTTATGAACATCATTTTCTACCTTCCCCCTTGGAGGGGGCGAGAGTGACGAGGACAGTGACGCCTTTTGCCTGCAGAACCCTTCACATCCAGCCTCTTCTGGGCCCCTGCGGCAGCCATGGAAGGGAGGAGGTGGGTAGGTGGTCCCACTTTCCAGCTGGGGAAAGGGAGAAGAGACCTTAACGGGGCAGAGGGCCCGAGACTCCGCCCGGGGTCGGCAGGCACCAAGGTGGGACTGGCTGTTCCCCAAGGCCACTGCTGTGGGTGGGGTAAGCTGAGAGCAAACCCAGGGACGGGGGAAAGGTCACAGCTCCACGGTGTTGCTTCATGGGACCAAGGGTCCACTGCCACTGTCCCTCCCTCCCAGGGCTGAGGGAGGTGGCAGGGTGCGGGGCTGCCCGTGCTGGGTACCTTGGTGCCTTTAGGAGGAAGTCAGAAAGGGCCAAACAGGTTTTCCTGGCCTTGAAATTGACACCTGTGGGGATGTTAACTTGCCAGCTGGCTGGCATCTTCTTCGCCAAAGTTGGAACGCAAAGTCCCAGACGTCTGAGTCTTTGAGGAGCATGAGGGGTTCGTCTCATCCAGTCCCTGCCTCGGCCTCCTTTTCTGGGGGGCCTCAGGGCGGTCACAGAATTCAGACTTTGGGGCTGGACCAGTCTGATTTCACTTCATACACCTTTGCTGTGTGTCTTGGGGCAAGTTACCTCACCTCTCTGAGCCTGAGCTCCCCATCTGTGCTGGGAGGATAACCTCCCTGGCTTTGTGAGGGTTGAGGAAGATCGAGTTCTTGAGAGAACCTGCCTTCAGGGTGGCTAGTGTCAGAGGTTGTGAGAATGGTGGCCCGCCTGCCGGGAGCAGGGAGAGCCACCAGGCTGCAGCTGCCGCCGGACTCAGAAGGAACAGCAGGTCCCTGCTTCCAGGCCCGATGCACCGTTCCTCCAGTTGGCTGTGCTCCCAGGTTCTCTGGCCCAGGTCCACGGTGGCCCTTCCCACACACAGGCCGCTGGTTCCTGCTCATTTAAATTCCCCAGGCAGGCGCTGAGCCCTCAATGGCAGAGATGAAAAAGAGGATCCCACCTCTCGAGGCCTCCTGGTACGGGAAGCCAGATGCCACAGAAGCTCCCTGGCTCCATCTGTGCTCAGCAGAGGGGCCCTTCGTGTAATCAGAAGGAAACAACACAGCTGTTTCATCGGGTATGGGGGCAAAGGAACAGAACCGCATTCAAACATTTGTGCTTTTAACCGCACTTAAAGCCAGCCCACTGCCTGGACGCTGAAACATTTTAAAGTTGGGTTTCTTGGCCGGGCGCGGTGGCTCACAACTATCATCCTAGCACTCTGGGAGGCCGAGGCTGGAGGATAGCTTGAGGTCAGGAGTTCAAGACCAACCTGGGCAAGAACGAGACTCCGTCTCCACTAAAAATAGAGAAATTAGCCAGGTGTGATAGTGCACACCTGTAATTCCAGCCACTTGGGAGACTGAGGCAGGACGGTCACTTGAGCCCAGGAGTTTGAGGTTGCTGTGAGCTGTGATGACACCACTGCACTCTACCCTGGGTGACAGAGGGAGACACTGTCTCAAAAAAAAAAAAAAAAAAGAAAGAACAAGAAAAGACAGAAAGCACGCTGAATTTCTTGGGGAAGAACGCCCTTGAAGCCAGCGGCTCAGCTATCCTCGCTGGTAGGGTTAGCACACATCCGATCTCAGATTAAAGTTTCCTGACAAAAAAGATGAAATCACAACAGGAAGAAATTCTGTAGTCTTCTAAGTTGGGACATCCACTCAGTCGAAGAACTCTTGACTTGTGCTAGTGAGTGCTGGAATCCTCTTTGGCCTTGGGGTGTGGGGACGGGCGCATTGCTGGCATGATTGTGCACCTCTGTGCGTCTGGGGTCACTAGGGGCTTTTACCTGTGATGTGGGTGAGGCTCTCTCCCCATTCCACGGAAGGGAGACTGAGGCACAGGCGCAGGGCCTGCCTGGCTGCGCACTGCCGCACGTGACTCCGGATGTGCCTTGGCCACACGGTCAGGTCCTTCCCCTCTCACTGCCACCACCCCGCCGCACAGCCCAGGTTTCACGGGGCCCCCCTCCCAGTGCCGGGGTCTGCCCGGGTGTGGGTGCCTGAGGGAGAGAGGAGCAGCCTGGGGCACGCGGGGCACTGGCCTGAGGCCTTGGCCCCGCGGGCGGCGCCAGCTCTCGCATGGCCCACTCCTCGTCGCCCCGCTTGCTGGCTGTTCTGATTCTAGACTTGGCAGAGGGACCTCACTGGGTGCCTCGACGGTTCCAGGAAGGACCCCAGAGTCAGCCTAGACCCCCACGCCGCTTCCGTCCAAGCTCTCAGAGGTGCTCCGAGGAGTCTGAAAGGGACCACCCTGCCCCCACGCCCCCCCTACCCCGCAGGCGGTAAGAGGGAGGGCAGAGATTCCCTGTGACATTTACTCCTTACAGCAGCCCGGACCCAGGCGGGTGCTCTAGTTCCCATTTTACCCGTGGGGAAACCAAGGCTCAGAGGGTTGACATGACTTGCTTAAGGTGAGATTTGACCTTATGTCCAACACCAGGTAACGTGCTCTTTCCACACCTGTGTGCTTAACAGGAAAACCAGCAGACCCGGTGTAGTCCCGGGTCCGCCTTTACCCCTCCGTGTGGCCTTAGGTGAGCTGTTTCGCCAAGCCTTGGTGTATTCATCTGTAAATGGAGTGACCTCATATTTAATGAGTTACATGGCTATCTGTTTAATGTTTGTCTTGCTTGTTAGACTCTAAGCTCCCGGAGGGCCTGGGCTGTGTCTCTCCCTTTCACTGCTGTGTTTTTAGCAATTGGCATAACACACAGCATTCGCATTAATTTGTCTCATTTGCTCTTCTCTCAACAACCCTGTGAGATAGGTATGTACCACTGAGCCCATTTTACAGATGAGAAAACTGAGGTTCAGAGAAGTGAAGTGACTTGCCCAGGTAAAGGATAATGACAAGGTTAGTAGACCTGAGACTCATACTTCTGTCCTCCTAAGCAGCTATGATTTTGGACATCCCTACTTCAAGACAGCTCTTAGGGGAGGGAGTGCAGATGTCTTAAGTCATGAGCATTGATGGTAGGTAGGGCTGGGAATAAACTGAGCTTCAAGGAGAGCAAAGACGTTACTTTTATTTGTGAAGCTCTCTATCCTTCCAGCCCTGGCTGAGTGAATCCTCCAGGCCCCACCCCCCATGCCTCCCCTGACCTGTGTCCTCTGCCCCCACCCAGGGCTGGACTCGGGCCACATCCGCGGCTCAGTCAACATGCCATTCATGGACTTCCTGACGGAGGACGGCTTCGAGAAGAGCCCAGAGGAGCTCCGTGCTCTGTTCCAGGACAAGAAGGTGGATCTCTCGCAGCCCCTCATTGCCACGTGCCGCAAGGGGGTCACCGCCTGCCACATTGCCCTGGCAGCCTACCTGTGCGGCAAGCCCGACGTGGCCGTTTACGACGGCTCCTGGTCCGAGTGGTTCCGCCGCGCTCCCCCAGAGACCCGTGTGTCCCAGGGCAAAGGCGGGAAGGCCTGAGCCGTGACCTCTCCCCTGCTCCCCGTAACTCCGGCCAGTTTAGTGACCCCGGCACGACCTGCAGCTGGTTCGTACCTGTTAGATGAAGGAGATCGACATGTTTTTAGAACTGCTGTGCGAAGTTCACCCTTGCCCTGCCAGCACTGGAATAAACTCTGCCTTTTCTGAGTGGCGTGTTGGCCTGCCTCTTCCTGGTCTCCATGCTTGCCCAGTCTTCCGCCTCCTTCAGATTCCTTAGAATCCACCGAGGGAAGAAACCTCCATAGCACCCTCCAGCTGGGAAGGCCACGCTGAAGGCACTCAATTTTGGCAGAGGAAGCCACCTGCTATCTATGTCCTGCGGGCCCTGCCCCAGAGCACGCTGGGTCCTGCCCCAGAGCACGCTGGGTCCTACCTGGAAGGCCAGGTGGGAAGGGTGGGAAGAGGTACCAGGAAGCCAGAGAGGTGAAACCCCTCCCGCTGCAGGCCCAGCCCCGTGGGTGGGGTGGGGGACAGCTGGCCTTCCAAATGAGCATCCAGAGAGGTGTCACACGGCCTTAGGGCCTCTCAGAATAGGAGAAGATACAAAAGGAAGGTGGCCTCCGCCTTGGGTGCCCTTCCTGCCTCAGAACAAGACCTGCGAGCGGCAGAGGGAGGGGCTGGGGAAGCAGCGTCAGCCCCAGGGAGAAGGTCCGGGCTCCGGCAGTGTGGTCAGGAAGCTGCAGTAGAAGACAGCAACCCAATAGACCAGCCCCATATGGCTGGATTTTGGGTTTCCCAGAAACAGGCTTGCTAAACCCTCTTTTGGGGCTGCAAGGTGAATTCTAGGCCCCACATACCAGAGATTTCTGGCTCCCCATCATCCAGCCTTCAGGGGCGAGGACAGGATCCAGAGGGCCAGGGACCACGTCCATCCAGGCTGGCGGGTTGGGGCGGGGCTGAAGGCTGATGCCTGTCGGGTCTGCAGTGGAGAGGCCAGGACAGGCTGGAGGGCTGGCCTCTCTCCCCTCCGTACTATGAACAAAAGTCTTCCTCCCATCTCACTTGCGGTTCACATCCTACCGGGGGCAAAGCAGAAACAAATATATTAAACATAGTCTGTCAGATGGGGATAAAATGCAATGGAAGCAGGTAGGGTAAGGAGAATGGGGTGTGGGGTGCGCTAGGTTGTCTTTTAAAAAAGTGTGGTCTGGGAAGGTGAGCAGAGTCCTTATGGAGGTAAAGAAGCCAGTCATGTAGACATCTGGGGCATGGGGAATGGAAGTTACAGCAGATGGAACGGCAAGTGCAAAGGCCCTAAGGCAGGACCTGAGGCAGGAGGAGCTGAGGTCAGAGAAGGCAGGGAGGCAGCACATCAGGTGGGTCTTTCAGATAAGTGGGAGGGCTTCATCTTTTATTCTGGTTGATGGGAAGATGCTGGAAGGTTCTGATTACAGGGGTGACGTGATCTGAGATAGGTCTTGGCAGGATCGCTTGGCTGTTGAGGTGAGACAGGACTCTGGGGTGATGTGGTGGGTAGACTCCAGGTAGGACAGGTGGTATCTGCCCCCTCGTGCTCATGTCCTGTGTGATCCTCTCCCTTGTAGCGTGGGTGGGACCTGTGACTTGCTTTTAGCCAAGGACATGTGGCAAAGGTGATGGACGCCACTTCAGTGATGACAGCATAGAAGATTATAGTGCCCATCCTGTGAGAAGACTCTTTTCTTTGGTGGCTTTGTTGAAGCCAGTGGCATGTTGGGGACACAGCAAGGAACTGAGGGTGGCCTCTGGCCAACAGCTAGCAAGACCCTGAGGCCCTCAGTCCAACAGACCACGAGGAACAGTGTCCCACCCACAGCTTCCCCGGTGGAACCCAGGTGAGACTGCAGCCCTGGCTGCAGCCTTGTAGGACCGCAACCCCGGAAACCAGCTGAGTCATGCACGCAGCGCTGACCCACAGCAACTGCGAGATAGCAAGCGAGTGTTACGCTGCTAAGTTCATGGTAACATTATCACGCAGCCACAGATCGTGAGTACAGGAGACGAGCAAAAGCAGGGAAGCCAGAGAAGAAGCAACTGTTAACCTGGGCAGGTGACGGGGGCGGCTTGCACGACCAGGGCCTGGGAGAGACGTGGAGGTGGACGCAGGGACCCACGTCTGGCGTATTTTGACGGACTTGCTGCTGGGTTGCTCGTGGAGTCAGCTCAGAGTTTTCTGTGATGTCTCTGCGACGTGCTAGACATTTCACAAAAACGATTTCATCCGACTGCCATCTTCACCCCTAAGGTGGGTTATGTCTGTTTCACGCACAAGGAAAGTTCAGCTAAAGAACTCGGCCAGAGTCACTCATCTAGCAAGTGGCAGGCCCAGATTCTGGGGACCCCAAGTGCAACCACGATGCTCTCTTCCTCCTGGGGAGACCCTGAAAGGCCGAGCAGGAGGCGTCCCCTGTACCCACCCTGCCCACAGCCAGACAGGACTGAGCCAGTGCTGGCTCCAGTGGCTCTGGCCTCCTCCTCCTCCTCTGAAGACAATGTTGCTAATCTCCTTCTGCAGCCCTTGTGGTTCAAGGGGAGGAGACAGGACCCTCACTGTCCCACCGCTGCTTTAGTTGCACTCCCTGGTCCCTGATCCCTGGGCATCCAGCTCAGACAGCTGCAGGCGCATCTTCCCCTTCTGCTCCCGGTCGCCCTTGACCCATACGTGTGCTGTTGAACACATCTGTGCCTTCCGAACTGTTAGCTCCTACGCATCCTTCGAGATCCCGCTCAGACGGCCCTGCTGTGAGCCCGGCCTCCTTTTCCCTAGACAGAGTTAGTCCTTCTCTCTACTTATTCCTTTGCACTCCCAGGAACTTCCTTTGCACTTGGTGGCATCTGAGCCCTGTGTGCCTGGCACACACCTGGCAAATGGCGGGTGCTTGGTAGACATTTTTGAGTGGCTGAGAGAGCGAACAACACGTGAAGGCCCCTCCTGCCTCCTCAGTCCTGGCCTTCCCTTCGCTTCTTTTTCCTAGGATGGGCCTATCACCCTCTGAGGTAACAGAGCCCTGTGTATAGCGATCACCATGGCAACTCCAATGAACATCTGCGGGGGAGGGGGCTGCTTCCTAGCAACCATCCATTGGTCCTCACCAGCAGTTGTGCAGCACAGATCTCCACTCCGGGGCTTCAGCACACACCAGCGTGGTTCCCATGTTTTCTGACGTTGTGAAAGGAATTGGAGAGGTGACGCAGAGACTTAGGAGTTGGGATGGGACTCTCCCAGGACATAGGATTTCATCCTCCTTTTCCCAATTCAGAGTTGCTTGTGAGTGAAGAGTGCCCAGACTGCAACTGGACCTACCTTCCTGCCCTCCTCAACTGACGTCCCTTGGGACCTTTCCCTCCAGGTCAGAAACCGGAAGTGAGTTCACACTGCTGTTCAAGCCGGTCCAGGCTATACTGGACTGGCAGTGCCATGGGGGTGGACAGGGGGCTGCTACGGGCACATCGAGTGGGTGGCTGGGGAGGGGGTCACAGGGACAGGAGCAGACAGCTAAGTTAAACAAGCTTCAACGATCTTGAAGATGCGTGGCTTAGTTTTAGCTCCACCTGGGCGAAGTCCTATTTCTTTTCTGAGCCCAATTTCTCCATCTGTGAAAGACGGTAAGTTAATAGCTTCTCTAGACACCTTACTGGGTACTTGTGAAGACAGACTCATCTGCTAGATGTGAGAATGCTTGACAGAGGAGTTGTCTTAGTCATCTCTTGCTGCATAACAAATCGCCCCAAAACATAGTGGTTTAAGACAACAACATTTATTATCGCACAGTTTCTGCGAGTCGGGAGTATAGCTGATGCTTTCGTGGGTTTTCTGTCTCGGGGTCTCTCATAGACTTCAGTCAAGGTGTTGACCAGGGCTTCAGTCTCATCTCAAGGTTCAACGAGAGAAGGACCCCTGTCCAAGGGCACCCCATGGCAGGATTCAGTTCCTCCCAAGCTGTCAGCTGCAGGCCACTCCTAGTTCCTTGCCACAGGGCGGCTCACAGCATGGAAACTGGCTTCCAGCAGAGCGAGTGAGCGGAGGGAGCCAGAGAGAGTGTGAGAGCAAGACAGAAGTCACGGTCATTTATAACTTCATCTTGGAAGTGACATCCCTCACATTTGCCATATTCTATTGGTCACCAGGTCCAGCCCGCAATCAAGAGGAGGGGAGCAGGGATCACTGCGAGCCGTGTCAGCTGCCCACACCGTCTGCCCTCTGGGCCCCGATAATATACATCCCTTCCATGTACAAAATACATTCCTCTCCTCCCAAGATCTCCAAAAGTCTCGTCCTATAATAGCATCAGCTTAAAATCTAGAATCTGGTTGTATAAATCAAGTCCAGGAGTGCGTGCGCCTCCTCGGGTGTCGTTCCTTGAGAGGCACTTCCTGAGTTCGTCTCTTCTCCAGTGGTAGATCTGTGAAATGATGTCATCTGTCCTGAAGATACCTGATATACAATGATGTGATAGTCACAGGATAAGAGCTTTCGACATTCATATTCAAAAATGAGGAAAGTAGAGACAGGGAGGAGCCGCCGGTCCATAGCAATTCTGAAATCTAGCCGTGTAAATGTTGGACATTCCTTGATTGGGTTACAAGTCCTGGGAATAATTTCCCATTGCTCTCAGCTCTGTGCTATGGACTCTTCTGCTTCCACCCTCTGACTCCTCTCTCTCTCTCTCTTGTCCAGTGGTCTCATTTTATATTGTTTCTATCACTTTCACTCTTAGCAGGCAGTACCTTTGCTGATACAGTTTTCTCAAAAACCATGAAACTTACAAGGGTTTACGCCAGCAGACAAAAGCCACACCCTTTTCCACCTGTGCTCCTGCCAAGGATCAGCATCCTTAAGCTTCCTAGAGAGCCCTGTGGTTCCGGTAAGAGGACATATGAGGCATATCCTTAATCTCTGTAAAGGCCCCCTTGTGAGACTCATAATGCCCTAATCCTTTGCTCTTTCTGAATCTTTAACAATAGGTTGCACAGTCACAGTCTTGGCCACATTTTCTAGGCAGTCCTCTGAAGTCCCTTCTTAATTGTTGCACCTTTTGGCATCTGGAGAGGATGAAAATTTTCAAATCATTAAGTCCTGGCTTTTCATTTAACAACCCTTTCTTCACTTCATCTCCCTCCTCTCACACTTCACTGGAGGCAGCAGGAAGAAAATCTCTCAGTTTGTTAGTTACATGTTCTGCTTGCAGGTGACATAACTGCAGGTGACAGTGTCTCTCAGTTTCTGCCACTATGTAACAAGGGCCTGTCTTCCTCTAAGTTCTAATAACATGTTCATCTCTTCCTTTTGTGACCTCACTGGGAGCATCTTCCAAGTCCAGACTTCTGCCAATAGACTGTTCAAGGCAATTTAGGCTCTTTCTATCGTGTTTCTCAAAATCCTTCTAGACTCTGCTTACTGCTGGGATCCAAAGTCACTCCCACATTTTTAGGTATTTGTTAGAGCAACATCTCACTCTTGGTACCAAAATATGTATTAGTTATCTATTGCTGCATAACAAATGACAACAAAACTTAGCAGCTTAAAACTGTATGTTTAAAAAAGCAAAAATTTTATGATCTTAAGAGTTTCTCTGGGTCAGGATCCTGCTTGTGGCGTGGCCGGGTTCTCTGGCTCTGGCTCTCCCACAGGCTGTAGTTAAAGTGTCATCTAGGCTGTGTTCTTATGTCAAAGCTTGACTGGGGAAAGACTCATGCACAAGCTCATTCAGGCGGCAGGATTTACTCAGTTCTTCAAGAACTGTTGGACCAAGGGCTTCTGTTCCTTATGAGCTTCTGGCCAGAGGCCACCCTCAGCTCCTTGCCACATGGGCCTCTCCGCAGGGCAGCTCAAACCATGGCAGCTGCTGCTATCAGAGTGAGCAAACCAAAGAGAGCCAGGGAAAGAGTGTGAACAAGACAGAAATCACTAATATAATCCTGGGAGTGACATCCTTTTATTCAGAAGCAAGTCACTAGGTTCCTAGCCTCATACTCAGGCAGAGGGGATTACAGTGTGTGAATACCAGGGGTGTAGGATCTTCAGAAGTCATATCAAAAGTTGCACAATCACCAAACAGTTATTAAGTGTTGAAATTAATAGGGTGTTTTGCTTGGCAATTTTTCAAGAGAATAAAGTTGATCTGGTTCCTGCCTGCTTTGAGCTTACCAGCAAACAGACTTGCTGAGTGACATTAGAGGAGTCACTCCCTCTCTCTGAGCTTCAGTCCTCAAAGATCCCTGCCAGCTCTGACTTGCTTCCGTATCGGAGATTCACGCTGCCCCCAATATAACGGGGTCCCCAGGCAGTGTGCATTGCAAGAGATTGGAAAGACAAAGACACGGACACAAAAAGTAAGGTGAAAGGGTGCCAGGAGGTCGGGACCACCAGCATTCCCGTGAGCCAGGTGGGACTGACTGAAGTCTAGCTCCCGTTTTTATTCTCTTTTTCATGTTATAGATTACAATGATTTGACGTGAAAAGCTCGTGGGTTAGCAGTAGAGCGTATAATCTAAAGGGGAACAAAAGAGACCATGTTCTTCTTTCTACTTTATTAGTTTCTGGTTTACTGAAACATGAACTCAGGAGATAGGTAGGAACATTGCCTCAGGCTCAGAATAGCAAATTGCTCTTATCTGCTGGGCTGACATCCTTTGACGATTCTCTCCGCCTTCGGATTGCAAGCTCATCCAGGTCCGTTTGCAGACATCCCAGATTGGTGCAATGTCCCCCTCAAGGTCGAGCGGCCTTTGCTCAGTGAACGGACATGTCCACAGGTTACTCTTTGGAAAAGTCCTGTCCCACTCCTGAGGTTCTCATGTCTCAACCCTAACCCTCAGCACTTCTGTTCCTCCCTTATTACAAAGACATTTACCATGGAGGGCCAGGTTTTATTTTATTTATACTACAAAATTTGCTAAAACCTGGGAAAAAACCCACGTGGGATACACTAAGGGAATATAAATGAGGGAAAGACCGCCTGGGAAAAAGGAATGAAATCTGCAGAGGCTTTTGGAGGTGCCAGAGCTCCCCTCCAATTTGTCCCAAAGGCCTTTCCTCAGAAGACTGGGGTTATGCTGGAGTGTGGAGTCCTGCTCTAAGCTCTCCACAGCAGCTAATCTTCCCTCCCCTGACCACGAGCGAATAGCCAGCAACATGGATAAAACCGTATTTGTAGGAAGGCAGACAGTTACCAGGATGGGGGCGCAGGGGCAATGCACCCCACAGCCACGGGCCTGGTGGGGGCGACTAGGGCTTTCCAGAGAGGGCAGAGTCTGCATGGGTCCAGGAGGCAGGTCTGGTGCCAGGGCGATGAGTGGATGGGGCAGGGGCTGTGGGTCTGGGCAGTGCCCCAAAGCTCCAGGAAGACCCTGGGGACCTCGGGTCAGGGGCTGGGCAGATGGCCTCCCTGTTCTGCTCTCAGCTTACTCTCGGTCACAGAGACTGTGTCATCTGAGACGATGAAACATGTTGCTTTGTTTGCAGGACCCAGCTTGGAATTACCTCTCCTGAAGCAAGAGTCGATGGAGCTGGGCCGCCGAGCAGGTAGGAAGGGTGGGCCAGGGATGTGCCGAATGCACATCCAGGGCTTCCGGAGGGACTCCTGGGGACAGCAGGCACAGGGCCTTGCTCCGCTCCCTCAGTCTTGCTTTGGCCTCGGACCCACCATTGCCCTGACTTCCTAGGGGACATTCTGTTTGAAGACAAAAGATAGAAGGAGGGAAAGGAGTTACTGAGCCCCTCTCCTCCTGCCACGCGTGGGGATTATGACCGCAACAAATCCCCACCTTCAGGTGTTCCGAGCCTCTGCACACTGGAAGGGCAGAGCTGCAGGGGAACCTTGAGGGGCCTGGCCACACGGGTAGGGGTCCCTGCAGATTGTGAGTGAGCCAAGCCCAGGAGGTGGTGTGGCCCAAGGCAGGAAGGAGAGAATGTTCCAGGCAGGGGGACAGGCAGGAAAAGGCCTAGAAGGGAGAGAGGCCCACGCTTTCGTGGAGCCCTGAGGACAAGAGGAAGGATTTCAGTGCAGGAGTGACTGATTCAGGCCAGTCCAGGGAAGGGTCCTCAGGAGCGCGTGGAGGGTGGCTGGGGCCAGCAAGTGGCATGGGGGTGGCAGTCCTGCTCAAGGCTTTCCGCAGCGGCCTGAATGTCCCGAGGGACCTTGTTAAACCTCAGACTCCCAGCCTTTCTGATGCAGCAGCTCCAGGAGGGGCCCGGGAATCTGCATGTTTACAGAGTGCCCCAGGGAATCTGGATACTTGGCCAAGTTTGTGAACTGTGCTGACTGATCCTCTGATCCCCATAACAGCAAGCGAAGCGGGATTTATTCTGCCCATTTTACAGCGGAATGAATGGAATGAAGGAAAGGTGAAGTTGCAATGAGAACTGAAAGCCTTCATTCATTCATTGATTCATTCATTCAACAAACAGTCAACTCTAAGAGGACAGGGCTTGGCCCGTTCAGCTCACTGTGGGGTCCCCATTGCCTGGCAGGCACGGGACACACGTTGGTGCTTGCTCACTGGATGAATGGTGAATGGCCTCTCTGAGCCAGGGGACACAAGACACATCTGGGCTGTAAAAGTGCTCATAACCCCAAAGGGCTGGCAGAGGTGAGCAGGCGATCACAGCAGCATGTGCTGGTGGGTCAGACAGCGGGAGCACAGCCGGGGACAGGCGGGCAGCGCTGCTCCAGCTGTCCTGAGCCCGAATCCTGTGGAGCCCCAGGAGGAATCCATCCCTGTGCTGGGCCTCAGTTTCCCCAGGAGCAGGATAGGGGCTATGGTGACCAGATGAGTGCTGTCCCCACTCTTGGCCTCCAGTCTTTTGAGAAGGGTCACCGTGCCCGCCCTGGCAGCCCAGCCGTCCCCAGGGGTGCCTCTCTGCTTGGCTGCCTGCTGATTGAGGCAGAACCAGGACGGGAGGGAGGGAAGACAGTCTGGTCTCTGGGAACAGGTTTTCCCTCTGCCTCTTTGCGTAGATGACAAAGGGGCAGAACAAAGGGTGGGGAAAGGAAGGTGAGGAGGAAGTGGGGAGGAAAGCAGGGAAATCTCAACCTTTGCTGTCTCCCGCCACCCTGGGGAAGGGTCCGCAGCCCTCACAGCGTGGGCAAGAGGGGCTCTCAGAGCACCATCACTCGGGGACCACAGAGCCGGGTCCAGCAGGAGTGAAATAAAAACACCAATGGCCGGTGAAGTCTGATGCTCATGCAGCCTTCTCTGAAAAACTAAACTGGGACAATCGGAGTGTCCACCAGTGGGGCAGCGGCTAAATCCTGCAGGGTTTGAAAGGAAAGTTGGGTCTATCTCCTCTGCCTTGTGTAGATTCCCAAGGCATGACGGTGGTTTTTAACAGCAAGTTACAAAGCAACACATAGAATCTGATCTCCTTTACGTACAAAATTGAAACAAAACTATGTATCTTTTAAGAGGACTAGAGCTGCAGTCCCCAACCCCTGGTTGGTGGAGGCCTGTTAGGAACCGGGCCTCACAGCAGGGGCGAAGCTTCATCTGTGTTTACAGCCGCTCCCCATCGCTCGCATCACCGCATAAGCTCCACCTCCTGTCAGATCAGCGCAGTATTCAATTCTCACAGTAGCTGGAACCCTACTGTAAACTGCGCATGCGAGGGATCTAGGTTGCACGCTCTTTATGAGAGTCTAATGCCTGATGATCTGAGGTGGAGCTGAGACGGTGATGCTAGTGCTGGGGAGCGGCTGCAAATGCAGATCACCATTAGCAGAGAGGTTGGACTGCACAATAAATGTAATGTGCTTGAATCATCTGGAAACCATCCCTGCCCCAAGTCCATGGAAAAATCGTCTTCCATGAAACCAGTCCCTGGTGCCAAAAAGGTTGGGGACGGCTGGGCTAGAGACCCGTCTACAATATTTTGGAGGGAAGTCCACCAAACACATTTATACCTGTAACCTGGGATTGAGGTTGGGGGAAGACTGTGAGGGGGCACGTGGCTTGGCCTCTGTATTTTGCACAGAAGGACTCTATATACTACTCGGGTGTTGTATAAAATATGTATTCCAAGCTACCATCCCCCTGGCTGTAAAATGGACTGTTCCTTACGAGTCACTAAGAAACAGAAACAGTGCTGGCTACGCCACGAGCCAGGGCCATGGATCGTCAGCTGCAGCCTGGTGTCACAGGTGTTCAAATGGGGGCAATGAGCGTCTTAGCATCGATGAGGTGCAGAGCCACTGTGTAGGACACCCTTTACCCCTGCTCATCCACTCACGCACTGATGGGCTCTGTCGCCTTCCCAGATAGACAGGGCTCTCTGGTGGGTGCTGTGGGACATCCAGGACTGACTCACACATGGACCCCACCTCAGTGACCCTCTCTGCACATCTAGGAGGGGAAACGAGACTTTGTAGCTCCCAGTGTGGCAGAAAGGGAAAGCCCAGGGTCTCGAGAGCTGTGCGGGGCGTGTTAGGGACAGTGATGGGAGCCGGGAAGGAGGGAGCTGGCCTGGCTCCCAGCTTGGGGCGGGTGTCAGGGAGGACTTCTCGCTGGGCTGCATTTGAGGAAGAAGGGTAGGATTCTGACTTAGGGGAAAGGAGGGCTGGCCTTCCGGGTAGCAGACCAGCCAAGGCAAACGCTGGGAGGGGGACCTCACAGGGCGTGGGCGGGAAGAAGCAGCAGTCTCTCTGGAGTCAGGGAGGAGCTGACGAGAATGGGGAGGAGACACCGCAGGCTGAGAGCAGGAGGCCCGTGGGGCCTGGTGGACGGGTGGGCATGAGAGAGCCTGGGAGGTGGCTGGGGCCCCATCACCCCTGGAGGAGAGAGGAGGTGGGGGTTGGGGCACAGCAGCCTGAACAGGGAGCAAAGACTGTTTCCCTCACTGGATTGCTGGGAGGTTCCAGGTGCGGAAAGGCATTTTCCAAATGGAGCCAGGGACATTAAAGCACAGAGAGGCCAAATGCCTTCTTCAAGGTCGCGCAGCTAAGCCTCATGGCTGGACAGGCGTGGGCTGCAGTCCCTACTGTGCAGAGCAACGTGGAGCCCTGTCCTGGGGGTGCTGGGCGGGCTGAACCACCTTCCCCTTGTGTGTCTCCTTATTTCTCACCCATGCCTCTGCCTCCTGTGGTTTCTCTCTGTCCCTCTCCCTTCTCCTGTCTCTGGATCTCTGGGGCTCTGTGTCTCTCTGTTTCCCCTCCCCACTCCTGTCTCCGTCCCTCTTCCCACCCCCTACTCTCTGCGTTTGTCTGTGTGTCTCTCCCAACCTGCCCGTCTTTGCTTGGCCCGGTTCAGGTACAGCCACTCTGGCCAGGGCCCGCCTGAACAACAAGCAGGGCCAGCAGGACGCGGCCCCCCGGAAGACTTCCTGCAGCTCCCTGGACACCTCCAAGTTCAAGCACCAGGTCCCGCTCTCCCCACCAACACCCCTGCCCCGGGGAGGCAGCAGCCGAGGCAGCTCCCTAGGCCAGCACCACCTGGAGGAGACCTGTGCCCCACCCCCAACCGTGGTCACCACGGAATCTCCGGGGATGGACCCGCAGCCCGGGACCCTGACGAAGGGGGGCTCCAGGTCCTCCTTGAGAGAGAACAGGGCCACCTTCCAAGCGGGGGCTCAGCCATGCCAGGGGCTGGATGAAGGCCCCAGCTTGGGGGCGCAGGACCAGAGGAGCAGGCCCGGGAGCCAGAAAGGCAGCATCATTCCGAACAACATTCGCCACAAGTTTGGGAGCAACACGGTGGATGAGCTGCTCTCCGAGGAGCAGGTGGGCGCCAAAGCAGAGCCCAGGGGGCTACGGGCAGCAGAAAGGTTATGCATGGAGGCTTACAATGAGGACCCAAAAGAAACCTGCTCTTGAATACAAAGCCCCTGTGATAGTATCCTGAGAAGGCAGTAATTACTGAGCACCTGCTGTGTGCCAGGCACATGCACTGCTTAAACTCTTCACGTGTGACAACCCATTTAATCTTCCCAGCAGCCCATTAGGAAGATACTGTTATCATCTGCATTTTATGGAGGAGGAGCCCACAGCTTAGGGGGGATAAATATGTTAACCAAATTCACCCCAGTTGTGTGGCACAAGGATGCAAACTGGGTTGGCAGATCAGGAGCCCTGGCCCCTCATGAGTTTGCAGTTAAAAGTCTTTTGTTTGAATTGGATGCTTGCAATTTGAACGAGTCTCCTGAGAGAGACAGCATTGAGTGGATCGGCAGCATTTGCTGGAAATCAGAAGACTGGGATTGAGTCATTATTTTCTCGGATGCCCCTGGCCCATTGCAGGGGGTAGGGGAATGAGAGCGAGTAGAGTGGGGACCTTTGGCCCCTCTGGCTCCCAGCTCTGCTGCTGGTTTAGGGCTGCGGGCCAAGGGTGGGGTAGAGATAGGGAGGGCAGGGTTCAGGGTAGGAAGAGTTAGAGGGGGGGTGTGGGGCTGGGCCCTGCGTTCCCATCCCTGTCTCCACTCTCTGCCACCCTACTCAGGCTCGAAACGCTGTTGGTGAAAGCTTTGAGGGCCAGAAGAGGGCCAGCTCGTGGCCCAGCAGGACCCAGAGTCCACTGGAAATCTCCTCCATCTTCGCGGACTACTATGATCTGGGATATAACATGCGGTCAAACTTGTTTCGAGGTCAGGTCAAAGGGCAAGGGTGGGGGCTGCGAACACCCATGGTCTAAGGCATCGGACAGGGAAGGCCTTTGGGGTGTCCACCCCATATGGGGCCCAGGACCCCAGGACACATCCCCACGGACACTCATTTCAGACCCGCCATAGGCGTCTTATCTGCCGGGCCCTGCCAAGCAAGTTCTGGTGCCCAGCAAATCTGTCTTTGCTGTGCACACGATCCGGCCCCTCACACCCCCAGGCAGCTCTGGTTTCTTAATCTGCCAGTGGGAGGCACCTTTGGTCACAGTGGCAATATCAGGTTTCTTGGGTTCAAAGCTCAGCTCAGCCACTCACTAGCTGGGTGTGACCTCAGGCAAGATCCTTAACTCTCTGGCCTCAGCTGCTTTCTTATACAAGGTACAGGGGATGATAAGGATAGCATGGCCCTCTCTAGGGCTGTCGGCAGGACCCTGCGAAGTGCCGACCCGGGAAGTGCCGCCTGGAGGCATTTAGCCCACGGTGCATAGCGAGGGCTCAGGAGCTGCTAGGCCATTGTTTTTCTCCCCCAGCGCCCAGCAGGGGCACCACCTGGGAAGGCAGGAAGCCTGGGTTGGAGGCTCTGACGTTTACAGGGGCTTCCTTTGGGTCAGCCTAGTCCTGCTCGGTTGGGGGGTGGTGCTGTTAGCTGCATGTCACAGGCAGATCTGAGGTCATCGGCCCAAGACCCCTTAGTAGTCCGAGGTATGTCTGGGACTCACATCCAGGTTTTCCTTCTGCCTCTAAAGCCCCAAAATCTTTCCTGTGTACTCGCTCACCTCCCTAGCTATGGCCCTGTTCCCCAGGGCTTTCTGGGTTGCTCGGATGCGGGTCCACAGCCACCACGCAGGGGCTTCTCTCTGTCCCCCCCCACATTCCAGTTCGGCCTCATTGCAAAGGGCCACCTCTTTCTAGCTCCTTCCTCTCTCTTCCCTGCAGGCCCTCCCGTGTGCTCCCAGGGCCTGGAAAACCTCCTCCACTGGCTCAGGTCCCTGTCACCTGAGCAACCAGACACCCACTGGAAGCCTTTCTGGGCTTTTCTTTGAGCTTGGAGAAGGGGTGGTGCTGGGATGGGAAGTGAGAATACAGCTCAGATTGTCCCCTACCCTGGGTCCCAGGGTCCTACCTTCCACGTCTCTCTTTAACAATTATCACCACATAGCTTTTACATACAACCTTATATGATAATGTCTGCATAAATGCAAAAGAATAACATTTTAAAAATGTCCATGTGCCCATTATGCAGCCTTGGAAGTAGAACCGTGCCAAGGGTGTGCTGGGGCCAGCTTGCACCAGCTCACAAGAGGCGATTGTTCAATTTTTCAGAATTGATCGGCATACAAATGCTATCTTATAATTGGTCATAGTAGTATTTACACTCCGGAAATTGACAAACACCACTGCCTGTGCCCCATCCGTGCGTCCCTCTCCGTCTCCATCCGTGCAGGGTTAGCCTTTGCGCTTGTCATTGGAGGCTGAGGAGGCTGGTGTGGCCGCACAGGGGCCAGGGAGAAGAAATCAGAGAGGAGCGAGATCGATGGGAAGCCAAGCCGGGGTCGTTAGCGGGAGAGTAGGTTTGGTTTAAGATAAAGGACCACTCCAGTTGCTGTGTTGAGAACAGACGTAGGGAGTTGGGGCAGAAACAGGGACACCAGAGAGGAGGCAACTGCAAAAATCCAGATGGGACAGATGACGCTGGCTTGGTCTTGGGAGCCGGGTAGCACACTGCACAATTTTGGGGGGTTCCCTTGTGCGATGCGGTGGCTCAGGGAGGTGAAGGTGGTGAAGGTGGCCTGACGTAGAAGGATTCTGGCTATTTGCATAACGTGGAGAGAACAGAATATGCCACCGAATGGATTCGGGGGTGAGAGAGAGGAGCTGACGTTGATTTCAAGGGTTTTGACCTGAACAACTGGAAGGACCGAATTGCTATTTCCTGGGACAGAGAAGGGGCCAGGAGGAGTGAGTTGAAGAAATCCTATCTCGTGCTGAGTCATAGAGGTAATCTTTTCTGTAGTTTTCTAAATGATTGAGTTTTGTTTTTCACATTTAAGTTTTTAATCCACCTGGAGTGGATTTCTATTTTTAGTGTGAAGTAGGGATTCATCTTTA
Organism: Avahi laniger; assembly: GCA_963575035.1. NCBI lineage: Eukaryota > Metazoa > Chordata > Mammalia > Primates > Indriidae > Avahi > Avahi laniger. The sequence goes on along the minus strand of CAUYSK010037178.1, from coordinate 3,450 downwards.
ACCCCTTCTCTTTGTAGATGACTGATTATCTCAGTCCCTTTTGTTGAAAAGGGACTGTTCCCTCTGTGACCTGCAGTGGCACCTCTGTTACCCGTCAATCTGATCACATGTGCTTGGATCGGTTTCCAGATCTCTATTCTGTTCATTGGTCTAAGATTACACTTTTAATTACCAGGGTATTATAAGTAGTCTGATATCTGGCTGGGCAGTAACCCCCCCCCCCGCCCCCCACCCCAAAACTAGTTAATGTCTTGGGTTTCTAGGGCCTTGACTTGTCCATATAAATTTTATGTGGAAATTTCCATGAAAAACCTTGTTGGGATTTTGATCAGAAGTACACTGAGTCTATGGCTCAATTTAGGAGCAGTTATCAGCTTTATCATAATGAATTTTCCAATCTATAAATATGACATATAGCTCCATTAATTTAAATCTTTCTTCAAAATGTGCCAATAACATTTTGTATTTTTTTTCCTATAAAGATTATGGCATTTTTTGTTAGATTTATTTAGGAGAAGCTCTTATTTTTTTGCTACTTATTGCAAATGGTATCTTTTTAAAAATTATATTTTCTAACTTCGATGCTGATACTCTATTCACAGATGCAATTTTCATTTTGTGTATTAATCTTATATCCAGAAGCTTTGCTCAGCTCACCTATTAATTCCAAGAACTGTTTGTAGATTCTTTGGGACTTCTTTAGACTAATAATAATGGCTATATTTATGTATAGTATGTAATGTGCTGTGGCACATGTTACATGTTATACATGTACTTTACATACATTTTAATGTATGTAAATATTTTGCATACATTTTAATGTTCACAAGAACCCAATGTGGTAAGTGGTATAATTCCCATTTTTTTTCAGGTGTAAGAAATTAAGGCATGGAAAGGTTAAATAACTTACGTAAAGCCACACAGGTAGGAATGGTCAGAGTTGGGATTTAAACCCTGCCAGCCAAGGGCCAAGTTCACGTTCTTGACCACTCGGCTTTTCTCGCCTTCCCATCAGTGCCGGGCTGACTGTTCTGGACAGTGGCGCATTTGAGCAGGAAAAGCAGGTGTCCTTATCTCCTTCCTGACTCTAACACTGTACCATTAAACATAACATTTTTAGAGGAATTTTGAAGATCAGGTTAAGGAGGTCCCCCTTTGTTCCTGGCTTGTACTTTAATTTTTAAAAAAATTATAAGTAAGTGTTGAGTTTTATTATTTATACTACAGTTATTTAGATGATAATATGATTTTTTTCCCTCCATCTGTTAATATGGTAAATTATGAACTGATTTCCTAATATTAAAGCAAACTTTAAACTAATGTACAAAAAATAAAAAATTATGTGAAATGACTTAGTCCTTACATAAAAAATACAAAAAAAAAAACCAGTGTGTGTACATTATCTTTTTTAAATGTGAAAGCCACTGTCCGTACACAAGAGTGTATAAAACCTCTGCACGAAGCTGAAAGAATAACACTAAATAGCCACTTGCAGGCTCCCGGCTGCAGGCAGGGCTGGCCGCAGCACCCTGGCTTGTGCTCGACTTTTATTAATAAGCCCTTGTGCTTCCTTTGTGGTGTGAGCTCCTAGGTATGAACCCTGAGCAATGCTAGAGAGCCCAGTCGGGGAAGAGCGCACAGAGAAGGTGACATTTTAGAGGAGCCTTGAAGGAGGGAAGCAGGTCAGCCCCGTGGATTTCTGGGAAGAGCAGTCAGGCAGGGGACCGTGTTGATGGCATAGGCTCTTACTTGCCTTTTTACTTGGGGCCATTGTAGGATTTTGCACACAAGAGTGACTTACGTTGAAAAGGATCCACCTGGCTACTGTGTTGGGACTGGACAGAACACACGGCACAAGAGTGGAAGCAGAGGGGCCAGGGTGGTGGCCCTGGAGATCGGAGAAGTGGTTGGATTTTTCGTGTCTGGAGGAGGCAGAGCAGATTGGATTTCTTGTAGATTAGCTGTGGCAGCAGGAGAAGTCAAAGATGACTCCAGGGCCTGGAAACCGACGGGTGCAGTTGCAGAGGAGGCCTGCAGATAGAGCAGGTAGTGCGGAACCAGGTGTGGGTGAGTGGGGTTCAGCGTGGGAAAGGTTGAGTTTGGGCGGCAGCCTGCACAGGGACAGGGGACACAGACTTGGATTCAGGCAGCTGGAGTTTGATTCAGGCTTTGCCTCAGTAGCAAGCCATTCTTTCCCTTTATATCTGAGTTTCTGTCTCTGGAAAATGTGAACAATAACAGCACCTGCCTCATAGAGGTTTTTTTTTTGAGACAGAGTCTCACTCTGTTGCCCGGGCTAGAGTGCCGTGGCGTCAGCCTAGCTCACAGCAACCTCAGACTCCTGGGCTCAAGCGATCCTGCTGCCTCAGCCTCCCGAGCAGCTGGGACTACAAGCATGCACCACCATGTCCAGCTAATTTTTTCTATATATTTTTAGTTGTCTAGCTAATTTCTTTCTATTTTTAGTAGAGACAGGGTCTCACTCTTGCTCAGGCTGGTCTCGAACTCCTGAGCTCAAGTGATCCTCCCGCCTCGGCCTCCCAGAGTGCTAAGGATTATAGGCGTGAGCCACCACACCCGGCCAAAATCTAAAAAAATCTAATGTTTTCTGATCGGATTCACACTGCCACAGCCATAGTACCCACCCTAATCTTATTATGGCCTTATTCTTTTGGGGCGGGTGTTGGGGATGAGGAACCAAAATAACTGCAAGGTTTTACATGAACAAATAGCTAGCTCCCTGTTCCAGTTTAAACTATTTACGCTTTCTTCAGAAGACTACGAATATTTTCAGTCATATGAATTAAACAAGATGCCTAAATCTCTCTCATCTTTGACTCAAATTTATTGGTCACAATGAAACCATCAAGGAACCAGAACTTCATTCTAACCTTCACCATCATCTATTTTCTACCACAGACAACCAGTTATAGCTTGTCGTTCTATGAATTGGTATTAAACGTGTTTAGGGACAGGAGTTGTCTTAAGAGTTTTACAGAGCTTTGCCCTGAAAGAATATGTGAACGCACTGGTTTACATTTCGAATGCTGTTACACTCGGAAGGGCGTCTCTGAAAGGCAGTAGCGGCTGTATCCCACGAGGCACCGCGTTTCTCAGACCTAAAGAATTGGATTCGCTTTGTAAAGCACAAGTGAATCTGTTAAAAACTATGGGCTGAGAGCTGATGATGGAGTGCCCTCCGGAACAAACAGCTTCCCGAATGGCTAAAAGCAAAGCTTTTGTTTAAACCACTCTAGACTACCTGTCTCCATTCACGATAACCTAATATAAACATGGAGCTTACGTATCTCTGTTTAACCCCTCTGTTTAAATGATAAACTTACCTTAGAATTTAGAAATTAACCTTTGAAAGACTTTGTAACCGTTTGCTCACGTAAATAGAATTAGTTAAAGAATCTGTAGAAGCCTTCTGTAAAAGCCTTTTGAAAA
>CAUYSK010037169.1:0-13758 GCA_963575035.1 Avahi laniger | reverse complement strand
CAAGCTCCTAGAATAGAACCTGTCCATAATATCTCTCAATAAATATTGAATGAATGAATAAAAATATATGCAAGTATCCAAATGGTCCAGCTGATGATAAAATTTAAACTTATGCATCACATTTCCTTTGTGTGTTTCATTCGTGTGTATTCTACCATTTTTGAGATCTGTCCAGTTCACCTGATTCATCAATTGCTTTAGTCATTGATTAAGAGGCCATTATAGGCCGGGCGCGGTGTCTCATGCCTGTAATCCTAGCACTCTGGGAGGCCGAGACGGGTGGATTGTTTGAGCTCAGGAGTTCGAAACCAGCCTGAGCAAGAGCGAGACCCTATCTCTACTAAAATTAGAAAGAAATTAATTGGACAACTAAAAATATTTAGAAAAAATTAGCTGGACATGGTGGCACATGCCTGTAGTCCCAGCTACTCGGGAGGCTGAGGCAGAAGGATTGCTTGAGCCCAGGCGTTTGAGGTTGCTGTGAGCTAGGCTGACGCCACAGCATTCACTCTAGCCCAGGCAAAAGAGTGAGACTTTGTCTAAAAAAAAAAAAAAAAAAAGGCCATTATAGTTCAAATGTAATTAATGCAGCAAAGGATGGCTATAGGCTATTTGAGCAGAAAAAGAGGGCTGACTTCTTATCCAGGAAATGGAGGTTTCACTGCTGTACAATGACTTCAGAGTCACTTTGCTCTGACAGAGAAAGGCCAGGTTAATCCTACGTCAGTATGACTATTGACTACAAACCTTTCACAGACAATGTAATCAGCACCACAACTTAGAAAAAAAGCCAGGGCTATTCATGGACTTGACCTCATACACTGCACAGAAAAAAGGAAAAAAAAAAAAAAAAAGAAGAACATTTATAATAGTAGTTAAAAATAAAGCCACTAGAGTAGGGTTTGCGGTACTTTATAGGAAGCTAATTCATAAATGGCAATTCACTATTTTACTCTTTATGTTATAAGCTAGCCCATTGTAAACTCTCATTCACAGAAAGCTCCTGCTGAACACCTGTTGTTCACTGACCCTCTACCCACCTTCTCCTCTCCTGTCCTATCCACATGTGCTTCATGACACAAGTAACTATGTGGATTATGTGCTGAATGGTCAGTTTTCCTCTGCTTTCCCCAGTTTCTCACATACCCTCAGAGTCGTGTTCAGAAAGAGTACTCTGGGAATGAAGGCAGCCCGGTCTGTCCAGGAAATTATTTCATGAGAGTGCAAAGAAAGTGCAAGCTGCAAAGAAAGGTGGCCAATGCCCACATGTATCTACATCAGTATAATCTGATACCAATCCTGGTTCAGCCTCTTAGTAGTTAGGCAAAAATAAATTTAGGCAACAATCTAAGCCTCAATTTTTATACATAAAATAGGAATAATAATAATGGTATTCACCCCATAAAATTGTTATGACTATTAACTGATATGCTGAGGATATACAAATGTATACCGTTAGCCCAGATATGAGTTTTAGACTCATATATCTACAATCTTCTCAAAATTCTGTCTTTGATTTTTAAAAGTACTTTAATTTTTTTACATTTAAAAAACTCATAATTCCACCACTTCTCAGTAAGTATACATCAGGTAGATAATGTTGCAATAACAACCAACCTTAAAATCTCAATGCTTAAAACCGCAAAAGTTATGCTTCTCTCCTACTATCTGTCCCTCTTAGATAGACAGAGGGCTCTGCTTCGTGGCATCCTTACTTAGGGACCCAAACTGATGGAGCTTCCACCATCAGGAACATCACTCCTTGCTGTGGCAGGAGAAGGCAATGTAGCAAACCACACCTGAGTTCTTAAAGACTTTTACCTCATGAATAATACATGTTACTCCTACACACATCCCATTAGCCAAACCATGGTACACCTAAATTCAAGTGATCAGAAAAATACAATCTCGCCATATGCTCATAAGGAGAAAAACTAGAATATTTGTAAGCGGTCTTAATGTCCACCATCCCTCCCAAAACCAATTCTCCTCCACTGCTTTCAATCTTAGTGTAGCAGACTGGCTAGCTCACCAATGTCAAGATACGGAGGAAGACTTTATTTCTCACCTCTTTTGGGACATAATGATGGTGAATGGAATGTAAATAGAAGTATTCCAGCTCCAGGATTGGCCGTAAAACTTCCCATGTGATCTGCACTTGTTAGCTAGCTAAAAGCAAGAGACCAATGTAGAAGTCTCTCCAGACCCTAGAAGATGGAAGGATCTGGCATTCATGGATTATCACATGACAGGCCATGTAATGAATGCAGTAACGTATTATGAGTAAATCTCTGGGATTTTCTTTCTAGCTGCTAGTGCTTAATAGCCTGACTACTACACTCAATGAAAGGCAACATCCACCCAAGTACACAAGCCAGAAGCATTAGAATCATCCTCGGAAACTTGTCTTTGCTCACTCCCCATATTTCATCAATCTCTGAGTTCTGTTAGTTTTTCCTCCTAAATGTCTCTTGAGTACATGCATTTCTTAGTCTCCACTCGATCTAAGCTGGCGTCAGTGTCACATGGTCTTGCAGTAGTTTTTCTATTAATAATAATCTTCCTTCATCTCCTCCCATCCCCTTCCAATTCATTTTTCACAGGACCAGGCAAGTGATATTTTTCAAAATCGATGTCTGGTTATCTTGACATGGCTTCCAATTGCTCACAGCATAAAATCCGAAACATGGTCTTGAAGTCCCTATAAAATCTGACCCCAGCTGTCCCTCTGATCTCATCTGGAGTCATCTTTCCCTCCTTCTGTGAGCTCTAACCCAAATGATCTCTCTGTCAGTCCTCATGGTGTGCCAAATTTACAGCTACCTTGAGCCTTTGCACGCTGTATTCACTGTTCCTCATCCTTTAGATTTCAGTTCAAATTTGACTTTTTCATGAAAGTATCCATCTCTGTGCTCCTAACTAGTGCAGATTCCATCATCCATAACATTTTGCATGCTCTCAATAACTAACCTATATTTTGCCTTCGTGGCACTTACCTGTAATGATTTCTTCATTTGTTTTATGATTTTGTTTGTATAACTATTTGGGTAATATAATATCTTTTTATCCCATTACATTTTAAGCTCGATGAGAGCAGGAACCATTTCTATTTTGGTTGCTATTACTTAGCCCAGTACCTGGCACAAAGTATGTGTTGAAAGAGTGTAATTTACATGCTGTATATGATATAAAGCACTTAGAACCATGCCTGGCATGTAGCAAATGCTCAATAAGTATAAGCTCTAATAATAGTTATTCATTCATATTCAGACTCCAGCCAATGTCTGGAGGAAAGTTCAGAGTCTGGTGGGAGATTGCAGTCCTAAAAAAAGAGGCGCCTGAACATGTGGTCTGGGATTCTGGATAAAATTCATACCAGACTCCAAAAGGAGGTTAAAAACTCTTGAATGGCTTCAGTCAGCATAGCAAGGAGGCATAACGAGCTCTGACTCAGTGAGATCTATGTCAGTGTGACTAACTCCACATCCCATGTCTGGAGGGCTGGGGATGCCAGCACACTCCCTGTCCTTTGCAGGCTCAGTTCAGAACCTGGGCAGGTCCCAGACTGCAGGTGGCAGGCATTGGTGACTCAGCCCCATGCTGCTGGGAGAGGCACGAGAACACACCTAATTATAGGCCTGGAACTACCAAGTAAAATGGAGAATTACACAAAGCAATTACCCAAAGAGTTTGGGAAGAAGAACAGGATCTTAACTCTCCCCACATACTTTCTTTCTTTTTCTATTTCCAGCAATTATTATTATTTTTTTAGCCAGACTCTAGAGCAGTTGCTTAATGTGTGCTCTGCTCTGCAGTGTTATTATTACATGGAAAAGAGGTTCTTTGGAAGATGCTACATCAAATAAAGTTAAGCAGGCTTCATTATTGCAGGACTTCTGAAAGTTTTTAACGTGTACAGATCCTTTGGGAAAGGAATGTAGCATTTGTCCAAACCTATTTAACCATGAAAGTCTTGCTTTGTCTTCTTGTTTGTTTTTGGCAAAGTGTTTTGCTAGACTGATGCTTCAGGGAACTCATTTTGGGAAATGCTAATCTAGATATTTTCTCCTTTTTGCTCTTTCTGTAGCCAAATCAGAGAACCTAACATTTCCTGCTTGATAATCGTCATTAAAAATAGTGTGGTACAAAGGAAAGCACACCAGGCTTGGGATCCATGAGTCTACAACAAGATTCTAGAGTTAGACCCTAGATCTATGAGACAGGGACATTACCTTGGGCAAGCCACTTTATCTGTATGCTTTCTAGTTTATAAATGGAAGCTTTGACCTGACTGCTCTCAAATGTTCTCCCTTTTAAACAATCTGAAATTCCAAAGTGGCTTGAAGTATGATATGAGATTCCCCATTTAATTTAACATCTGAAAATATTTCATACAGACTCATCATTTTACCCAATTTTTCCAAAACCATTTTAAAAAAGGTTTCATCTCCTCTTTAAGATGTCTCTTTTATCATATACTGAATTCCCTTATAAGCTTTGGTCTATATCTGGATTTTCTAATTTGTTCCATTATTATGATGCACTAGAATCACACTATTTAATTAAGACATTTAATTGGTTTTGCATGTAATTTGACTGTTTTAAAATGTTAGCACCATCCAGGGAACTAATGATAGTAGGAAACATAGTTCATTTGTATTTGTATTATCGATGGCATAATTTGAACATAAAATGTGTCCACTGTTATCTAGTTGATATTTTAGAAGGAGACATCAATTGCGTGGCCCTCTAGATTGCTACAGATGCCCAGAAAGACACTACATAAAAATATATCAATGCAAATGTCATTGTGCTGTCTTCATTTCAGTTGCAGTGGGGAAACTGAGTCAGCATATCTTTATCTTCATCATCTTTATGGGCTATACAGCCAACTTTTCATTACTTACCCGACTGCCTGGAATCATGGCTATGGCCTACTTTGATGTTTGAAATTTGGTCTTGATTTTTCTTTCAAGCTATTTGAACAGGTTGGGTTTCCCCATTTAAGGGCCTCAAGGCTACAAACAAATCCAAACTTCACAGAACAAATCCCTTTACTGAAAGGATTTGTTCTGTAAAATTTGGATTCAGTCAAAAGGCCACACTCAAGGATCCAGAAGGCCACACGTGGCCACAAGGGCACAGGTTCCCCACCCCACTGTACCCATCTTTGAATGTACAGGTTGGTCCTTACCAAACACAAAACCCAAATATATTAAAGACAAAATACGTCATTGCTTACTGCAATAAGCTAGAAGCATATTTAATTTGCTATCTTGTGATGTTGGGGGGATTTTTGTTGTTGTTGTTGTTCTTTGTATGGCTGCAAATGTTTCTTTAGCACAGAGTTTGCATTGATATTGATATTACCTTCTTGCAAATTTTTAATAAAGGATATTATCTGAAGCCAAATGACTGATACCAGTAACAGGTAACATGGAACTATCATTTCTTATTTTTAAATTTTCAAACAACTTTCATCATTTGTACCTTAAAGTCTTTCATATTCACTGTTCTACAAGATTCTTTAGGTATTATAATTGCAAAAAGTTTGGTAAATATTACAAAAACCAATCAGATTTTTTCATATTACATTTTGTGTTTCAGAACATACAGAAACAAGATGTAGACTGCACATAAAGTATGTTTTATTTTTAATCTTCAGATACCTATTTTAACTTATACTTAGGAGAGATTCAACTGACCCTTTGTGATGTCAGCATCAAAATATGCAAACTGAAAATTGGTTGTTACAGTTGGAGAAAAATGGAGCTGAGCTCAAAAAATAAAAAAGAAAGAAAAAGAAAGAAAGAAACCAAATGCTTGATAAACCTGGCATGGCATCTTTCAGGAGTGAATGAAGTATTCACGACCTGTATTTAAAAGAAGAGAAATATTTAAAATAACTGACACTCCACATCCTACAGATACAGGCACAAATCTCAGAAGTAATTAAAATAAAGATATCAAAGGGGAGGGCAAATACCCCTGCAAACTCAGAATGGTAAAATACACACAGCCTAACCTCTGTTACCATTGAATCAAATAAGCTGTTAATTACAAAAGGATGAACACCCTCTGGAGATAACAGCAAACTCCAGGCAGTCAATAGGATGTGATAACATCCAATACAATCAAGAAACATTTGAGTTGAGCACAGGATTATACACGAGGATTGGAGGATTAGGAGACATGGCATTTCTGAGTCTGGTAAACAGAAAGCACAAGATGCCAGCTGAGCAAAAGTAGAGGGTAGGAAAGACAGATGTGATGAATTAATCACTAGGAAGGCAATGACATAATGGCCGGGTGCTGTTCCATAGGCTGGCAGGGAATGAATGAACCACGATGCCCTCTCTTGTGTTTCTAACCTTCAATTATGAATTGAGCAAATGTATGACTGTAATGTTAAGAAATTCTAAACTCTCCTTAATTGCTGTTGATTTTTGGTTAAGTACAAGATGTTTGTTACTTTGTATTTAAAAAATGATGAGGTAAAGTGTTTCCCTAAAAAGTCTTGGTATTATAATCACTTACGGTTGAGATTATAGCTGAAGGTGCATTTTAAGATAGAAGAATTTATTTTGATGCACATAAGTACCTGATGTTTATCCTATGTATTAGCTCCTTATTGCCGTGTAACTAATTACCCCAAAGCTCAGTGGCTTAAAACAACAAGCATTTTTTATTTCAACATTTCTGTGCATCCAGAATCCAGATGTAGCTTAGCTGAGTGACTCTGATTCAGAGTCTCTCACAATGCTGTAGTCGAGGTGTTGGCTAAGGCTATAGTCATCTCAAGGTTCAACTATGGGAGGACCAGTTTCCAAGTTCATTCATGTAACTGTTGGTGGCCCTCCCATCCATACCTGAGCTCAGTCATGAGGCTGTTGGCAGGCCTCAAGTTTTTGCTGGCTATTGGCTGGAGACATCAGTTCCTTGCCGTGCCAGCTCATCCAGGGGATTCTTTAAAGCTTATTTCCCCCAGAGCTGGAGCAAAGAGAGAAAGAGAGAGAATGAATAAATGTGCCCCAAGATGAAGCCCACATTCTTTTTGTTACCAAATCTCAGAAATATCATCCCATCACCTTTGCTGTATTCTGTTGATTAGGTGCAAGTCACTAATTCCAGCCACACTCTAGTGCAGGGTGTTTCACAAGGTCACGAAGACCAGGAGGTGGAGATCACTGGAGGTGATCTTAGAGGTAGTCTCCTACACCTTATTTATCAAAATTCCCAGATCAATAGAACTATACTAACTTGTTCTCTTTTGCATTATAACTAACTGTGCACAGTCAAGTATGTCCATATGGCAAGTATGTGGAGACACAAACAGGAGCCTATTGTAGGTACCTGCAATTTATTTCCTTTATCTCTCCACCACATCTACTAAGTACTCAAGTTGACATCTCAACTCATGCTGCCACCTTGATGAAACTGCTCTGGTAAAAGTCACCAAGGACCTCTACATTGTCCAAGGAATACTTTTCTTTTGACATTTTATTTGACTCCTGGGCAACATTGTGCATTGTTAACCACTCCCTCCATGAAATTACTCTTAGTTTTGGAGAGTACTGCTCTATTCTGGTTCTCCTCCTACCTGTTGGACTCTGCCTCTCGATGTTCATCAGATAGTCTTCCATCTGTGCTTACTTACTGAATCCTAATGTTCTCCATGGTTTCCTCCTTAGCCCCTTTCTCTACTCATTCCATACATTGCTCTCCAGCATCCTTATCCACACATACAGTGTTAACTGTGCCTGGTACTGGTCATCCCCACATGGACCCATTCAGGACAGAAATCTCAACCCCCTCGTGTTCCATATGTCCACCAACTCTTCATTTTTACTTTATTGTTTTCATCCCACAAATTTTACTCCCTACCATCTTTAGCATCTCAGGTAAAGGCAACATGTTAACTCTCTTTTCCAAAGCAGAAATATAATAATCATTTTAGACCCTTCTTTTCCAACAGCTCCCTAAAATTTCCTATGTATGTTATTTTCTATCTATTTCTTAATTCTTTCTTCTCCCTTGCAGTCCTCCCTTGCTCCAATTAGAGCATTTTTCTCTCCTCACTTCAATTAAGATTGTAACCTCCTAATTGGTTACTGCCTCCAGTGACAACTTCAAACTTGTCTTATGTCATCAGAATGATATTTAAATGATTAAAAAACCCTTTTTGGGCTCCTTATCACTGTCAGGATAAAATCCAAACTCTTTAATTTTGCATGCAAGAAACTTTATGTTCTTTACTTTCGTCTTCACCTTCGTCTCCCAATATGCCCCATGTGCACTGATGGTGTTAGTCATTTAGAACCACTTGCAGGGTGCTGGAACTGTTCTCTTACACAATTGGATCTGTATATATGCTGCTCCTCAGCCTTGTACTTTTCAGGCTCCCTCTAATTGGATAAATCCCATTCATTTTCTCCAGCATAATTAAAGGATTGCCAGGTCTGAAGAACCTTCTCTGAATTGCCTTTCTCCACATTTCCACAGACATATACAAATAAAAACATACATATACACCACAGAGCCACACGCTGAACCAAATGCCCTTCCTGTCTTCCCACAGCACCCTGGACATGCTTCTATCATTGCCATGACCACTCTGCATTGTACTGCTTGCTGATGTGTCACCCCTGTTAGACTGTGAGGAGGATCTTATACACCTCTGTATCTCCAACATCTAATTCAGAGTCTGGCATGAAATAGGTACACAATACTATGTCACTGAATGAATAAAAACATATATGAATGAACAAATGTTGAATTCTCACTTTTTGACTATACACAATATACATTGAGTTTAATATATTTAATCTTTATGAGAACACCTACATTTTTGATGGGGAATGGAAGGAAAGATTTCTAAGAGGTGTGAAGCTAGCTATCTCCTCATTCCATCAGGTGAGAAACAGTCGTTGGAATCTTAGCAAATTCTTAGTTGAAATAGACAGCTACAGTTTTATGAGGTTGATTGCAAACGGTGTCTGCCAAACACGTCCTCCAGTTGACCTTGCGTGTCCTATATGCTTCCCTGTAATTGTCTTGGTGCTTCCAGTCACTTGGCTGCTGTGTTGTGATTAGTTACATTCAGCAAGTTCCCTCTTCTTTGGGAATAGAAAGTTTTCTCTATACCCAAATCTTCTCTGCTCCTGGGTTCTGTTGGGGAGGGAGTCAAGCAGAGATTTTGAAGCTTTGCCTTTGGCAAAACAATCAGCTCTCATGGACACTCTGGAAAAAAGGATGAGAACTACAGTGAAAGATTAACTTTAGTCAACTAAATTCAAGTCCAGAGTTTCAATTGTTGTGGTGGCAAAGGTTCCAGAATCTCACCAGAGCAGGATTGGTTATAATGCTGTTGAGTGATTTACAGGGTGATAATAACACCATGTGGAGGTTGTTTTTGGCCTTTCTTCAGAGTTAAAATTCCTTTTAGATGCCATCTTATGAATTCTCCAAAGACGCCTCATTTTAGAAGAACGCATTTGCACTCTGCTAACAGGTAGGTACTTGAGTTTGTTTCACTGCCTGAGGACAGGACCACACCTAGTACATGCTAGCAAAGTGAGATCTCTTCTGGCTTAATTATGGGCCCTTAATGCCTTTTATCATCCCTAGAATGGGGTCCCTCAATTACAATTTAAGTATGTTTATAATTACTAACATTATTAGCCAATTACCATGATTTAGAGTGCTAAATTCACCTCTGTGTGTGTGTGTGTGTGTGTGATGTTTAATCAATCTGAACATGATAACCTAAATTTGTCTATGTATGTGTATGTATATAACCAATCTGAAATTTTTCTTGAGCTGAAATTTTTTTTTAAATTTTCATTCATAGAGTTTCTATCTTCTCTAAACCTCCCCAGCACCTAGACCCCAATACCATCTATACTGAATGGTACTTTTCCTCTTTCGGTAGAACTAAGTTGATAAGTTCTATACTGAAGACTTCACAGACTAGATATTCCAGCTCCAGCTTTAGGAAAAACTGTGAAAAAGGCAGTTTGTGACTAGACACCCTTCCTTCCCTGGCAGGCCACTGCTTGTCCCCTACATCTTCCTCCCCAACCCCACTTGTGTAGCAGTTCTCAGGACATCGTTCTTCTCTCTGTTGTCTAGCTCCTCGTTCACCATCCTTGACACACAATAATATGGTGTGCAACTTTTTCAAAACACTTCAAGATTTTAACAAAAATCAGGTGTAAGATGAAGGACCACACCTCTTATGATCATGTTTTCAATATCAACCAGCAGAGAAAGGAGAACTTTTTATCTGAGATTTTTTGTCTCTCTTCTTTATAATACTACGCACATTAACAGAAATTTGACCTTCTTCCTGCCTTCAACTCAAATTGAAAAAGCATCTCAAGCTCCTTATATAACTTTTCCTTAGGTCCAACTTCCTCACTTCGGTCATCAAAACCATCATCTCAACCACATATCAACCTAATTTCTTCACACTCATTTCTCACTTGTACTGAAAGCACCAAAGAGTTCTGAATTCAAGAGTTCTGATCAATAATATACAATAGGAATATACCTGTGTTTCAGTGATTAAACCTGGCATTGGTGAGGGTGAAGAAACCCATGCCTTCTCATACTTTATCGTTCTCGGTGGTGTGGTTTTAGATGTGAAAACTAAACCTTATGTATCAATTTGTTTCCGCCATGAGAGAAGCTATCCAAGGACGAATCATACCAGGGAATGCCAAGCAGAGCAATGGAGAAAAGTTCTTGATGACATTGTTGATTGTTGGATCAAGCCAACCCTGAGGTTATTCTTCCCAACCAGTGAAACTATGTTCTTCATAATTAATGAATCTCTCCACCCTCCTTACAGTTTCAACCAGGGTGTATATTACTTGTTTCACAAGTTGCTGTTGAAACCACAAAGGGGTTTTGATCTATTAATAGGTCCAGTTGCTCATTGAACAAAGATCAAATTATTGAGACAACAAGTATTGCCAAGGAAGAAAGGAATTTTTAATCAGACAGATATCTTGCTAGGAGAAGGAATGGAAGAAGCTGGCTCAAATTCATCTCCCTGGACTAAGGGAGATCATGGACATTTTAAGGACGGGTCATGTGCCTTGCAGTACCTGGAGGGAGAGGATGAGCCCTGGCCAGGAAGTCTGCCCTGGGGCCTTCAGAGTTTCAGCTCCGTTGTCTTGTAGAAAATCCATCATTTCAGGCCAGGTGCAGTGGCTCACACCTACAATCCCAGCACTTTGGGGGGCCAAGGTGGGAGGATCACTTGAAGCCAGGAATTCACCATCTTTGGGAAACAACTCATAAGGTCAAGTAATTAGTTAAGGGAGAGGATTTTAAAAAACATATAGGGGTTTGTGGAGCTAGTTACAAAGTCTCCCTAAATTATATACATAATATGGGATATAATGCAGGATTAAGAAGAGTAATGTGGATCCATATATATTAATATGAATCGAAGACAAGATAAGTTGCTATTGGTACATTTTAAAAAAATCAAGATGCAGATCATTGTGTATAATACTGTCCCATTTGTGTATAAAAGTGATTATGAGACTTTATGTATTCATATTTTAGTTTACATACTTATATCCTTACATACTTATATCCTGGTATATGAAAAGAATGTTTCTAGAAATATCAATAAGAAACTGTTAACCACGGGTAAGAGTAGGAAGCTGGGAATTGGAAGAAGATGTACTTTTATCTTATAGACTTCTAAATTGTTGGGATTTTAAAAATGGGAATGTACTGCTTTAAAAATAGACAATAGCAAGTAATGAAAAATTTTAACTATTATGTGCCAAACAGTGCTAGGAGTGGATAACTCTAGCCTGTAAGTTCATTGGTCTAGAGGAGATAAATACACATAAACAAAATGCAGTGATGTGTTTATTGAAGGCACAAAGACAATGCAGAGAAAAGGCATGTTTCATTCTGTCTGGAAGAGTCATGGAGGCCTTCTCAGAGCAGGGGATACCTAAATGAGGTTTTGCAGAGGGAATAGGAGTTTACCAAACAGACTGGGGTGGAGATTTCAGATAGAGAGACAATACTTTTTGAGCATACAGAAGGGTGCAATGTGATCCCTTGTATCTTTCAGGAACTGTGAATAAGTTGGTAATTCTGGAGAGGCCAAAAGGACAGTAATGAGGGCAGAGCAGCATGCAGAAACCAGATAATGACAAGCTTGAAGCGTCGATTCTGTTTTTCAGCACCTAGAAGACCTTTGCTGAGGCTAAAAATTCTATTAATTTCTTAGAATAAAATATTTTAAGTAAAGTATAATAATAGAGAATATAGGGCAATAATATAACAAAAACTCAGGTACTACTCAACACCCAATTTTGTCAAATCTTAATATTTTGCTAAAAATCTTTTAAAGAAATAAAACATTACAAATATAGCAAAAGCCCTGTGTATACCTTTCCTTTATCTCAATCACCTTTGCTTCCAAAAAAAGCATAGATGTATTTTATAGACAAATATTAACTTAATATAAGAAACAGAACACACTTATGTGCTGTACCCATTCGTTTTTAACTCTTCATTCAGTCTGTTCACATATCACACCAGAGTGGATAAACTGTAAAATAACCATGTAAAATGAGAAACCATATTCAGCATGAAGTTTTTCATATATCAACTATCTTCTCATACAGTGATGCTCTTCAGAATAAAAAGATGTGTGTCTGCTATAACTGGAAACCATCAGATCTTGGCCTGACATTGGAAAATCGAAAATATGTAGACTTATTTTGGCCTGATACTGGAAAATCGAAACTATGTATACTTATTTTGAAAAAGGGGATCAGGAAGAGTGTTCATGTAAATAAGTGATTTAAAAAACACCAAATGATTCTTAACTTTAGTTCATCTGTTACTTAAATTATTGATGCACAGTGATGATGTACATTTGACTATGCGTATGAATGTATATATATGGTGTGTGTCTCTGCAGAACACAAAATAGGTTGGTCTGGATTTCACTCTCTGGTTCATAAAAAGTAAAACCAACAAGATGGTTCTTGGATGAATAGCGGCTCCATCATATGCCAGCACTTTAGACAATGAAAGTTTGAATGATAGTCACAAGCCACGTACTTTTACAACAATACAAGACATTCAACATGCTATGTGAGCTGCACCAAAGATCAAAGATAGCATACTTTTCAAAACTTATTTTTATTTATTTCATGTTACTTACACCACATTGTTTAATATTAATAAGGCTTAACTTTAGAGGCATTTACTATAAAAAGAGAAATCTTAATAAACACAGGAAAGCATAATTATTTACTGAATATTTCCATATTTAAGAGGCTGTTATATAATTTACAGCAAAATTTAAAGAAATAAAACACCTTGGAACAATAGGTAAGGGTTTTTGTGGTTTTTTTTTGGTTTTTTTTTGGCAATTTTCAAGTAGTTCGATTACTTGTGTTTAAACCCTACAAACCCACACAGAAGCCACTTTAAATAATTTTGAGAATAAATAAGTACTCATGCTATATTTTATAAATCAGTGCTAGGGATTTTTAAACACTTATGCAATCTATTTCTAACCATGTTTTGGGATCTTACAGCCTCAAAAGACAATTATCTTCCTCCTTTTTGAATTACTCAAGGAACTCAGTCTACTGCCTTTCAAAATTCAAAACTCTAAGTTCTCTGTTTTTTTCTTTTGTTCTAATTTTCCATCAATTAAGAAAAAAACTAGATTTTTGGCATATAATTGCTTTTTAAAAAATCTTACAA